>JAKRZM010001277.1:139244-158809 GCA_036379175.1 Heliconius cydno galanthus
GCAGTCGGGAATAATAATAAACTAATTTAATAATACATTTTTACTATTATTCCTTTAATTTTTACTATTATTTACTGAAAACTTTTCTTTTCATTATTTTTTTATATATATATTCTCCAACAAAAGTATAATATCTGAACGTCACCTAACGCACTATTTCATACTCTATGCCTGTGCAAAAATTCAATTGTTTATCTTAACAAATAAAAAAGTTATCGATTTTTGATCTGATACAGACCTCGATTTCCCATAGTGCGTCGTGCTGCAAGGGCACAAGCGTGCGACTGTTAACGCAACGGTTGTGGGTTCGATTTCCACTTGGACGAAATGAATTACCTATTTAATATTTTTCATTACTTTTCTTTGGTGTTGATGCAAAGCGTCTTCTTTACTTCACTTTTTGAAAAATGTAAAAATATTTTTATTATTCATTGCTATTGTAATACAAAAGTTTCACTACCAAAATATGTAAATTTCATCTTTGTTATTTTTGATCTCAGTGAATGACACAAAATAGCGTGTTCGAAATGTTTTTATATGGAATTTATAAAAGTATTTTCTCTCACAACTTCAAATATAAAATTATATTTTTATGTTCAAGTAGATACTACAGACTCTCAGTTCGCCTCTAGAAATATGAATAAAATTTCAATAAAATTTCTACATTAATAGAAAAAACATGTAAATTAAAATATTATTTTATATAGGAAGGCATTTTATTATTATTATAAGAATGAGGAACGGAAGTATCCTTATGGGAACGGTGTATCTTAACACTAGGTTACCAAGTTCCCTCTGCCTAAAAAAATATTGAAATAACAAAAAAAATTAAAAAATAAATATAAAATGATGGTAATAATTAATCAATTTATTCAGAATTTCCGAAATTATCTTAGAATAAAGATTAATAATAATTCTCTTAAGCTTCACCGGAAGAGAAAAAAATATCCCTAAAATTATTTTCGCACGGCGCTCGAGCGCGCACCCCTCTTTTGTTAGCATTAGCTGACTAAGCACAAAAGCTAAGAGATACCTGTCTCTATACTAAACACGTCATCTTCAAACCCTACGTACACTATAAAAATATTGGACTATAAGATAGAAAATTTATATTTTTTTTATGTCTTTTTGTATGTGCAATTTCTCCGTTCTCTTATATCTAAGGAGACTAAATATTAGACATGGAAAGAATAAATACATTTTCTTGATTCGTAGCGATTAGCGAGTATGTTTCGAAAGTAAAAATGATAAAAACATATACTATATAAATAAAGTCAATATTTTGTAATATATTCTTCTAAACACCTAAAATAATAAATTATTGAAATTATATTTTTAATATCCTAACAAGCCGTCAAGGACCGTCTCAAAAAAAATAATTAATTCATTTCAAAATCAAGAAGTAAATGTTGTAATTTTATAACCATTTAAATTAGTTTTTACATACGCCTACATTCTCACGCCATTTTTCTACTTGCAAGAATAGTTAGCTATTAACGAGTTTTGCATGACTTACACCGGAGAAACCGAGAAAACGCCATTACTCGCCACATTGAGAAAGTGTAAGAAACGGCCATTGCACAAAGAACCTTACTATAATTACGTCAAAAAAATTATTAACGCACAGATGGATACTCAAAGTAATATTTATTCAAATTATTAGTAAATATTTATTCAGTTACAATAAGTAAGTAATAATTATTATTACAATAAAATATTGTATTTTCACATATTTAGTGTTTCATATATTTTTTTAGCTTCATGCTGCATTCCTTACATGGAACCTAGTGTCAAGTAACTCCGTAACCATTTAGATACTTTTCTATTTGAGTGGCAAAATTAACTAAATTACAATTATAATTAAATTATTATTTTGATATCACGGTCGTAATTCAAAAGCTTTGATTACACTTTTTTTATGTAATCGTTAAAGAAACTTTTATGTCTTTATAGTCTACAATATATAGATGACCTATATTTCTTGCGATAACAGGTGCAATTGCACTATTATCGCATTAATATATGTAGGTATGACATGTTTATTATAATTTCTTTAAATATAGTGTATTAATAAGCGGAGCTAAACGCCACACCATATAACCCGTTTATCTCTGAAAAACGAAAATATTTTTATCAAATACTTTTTTCAGTCAGAATAGAATAGACAACAATCTCGTTTAAAGTAAATACTTTACAACTGAGACATTACGGTTTCTATTTCTAATTCAGTTTATTTAGAATTTCACTAAAAGAATCGTACAATAAAAGTTTGTTTTAAAACACCAATCGCGATTAGGAATAATCGTAAAGAATCGTAATTGACCGCCAGTTAAATTTAAGTGCTATTCTTGCGTAACTTGGTTAACGAGATTTATATAATACTTCAGTTCAAATATATTTATGTGTTAACTTTTTAGCCAACTGTGTATACATTTTAATAAATGAAGCAAAAAGTTAGATAGGTTTATTATATTTTATTTCGATTCTTAAGGAAATTCTTTATCGTTAACGTTAATTAATATTTAGCTCTACGTTACATTCCGCTTACAACAAGGTAGGCGGAGGGAACTTAGTGGTAAGACACTCCGCTCCGAATTATAGAATATATTAAACTTTAAAATAAAAGTAATATTGTAAATAATAATAGGTGTTACTTTAAAAAGTCGTTAGGTTAGGTAGGTTATCATTTTTATTTTAATATCTTATAATACATCAAGACATCGCAGATAACAAAGACATTACCATCAATACAAAAATAAGACATTTTGATTTAATAGTGTATGGATATTGGATACATCTATATAGAATACTTAGCAAGTGTTGGTACAAGTGTACTGCGAAATGTCCAAACTTGTAATAACCTTGACGATTAAAACCACAAAGGGCCCTTTGCTTTGTTTAAACTTTAGATGTTCTTCAAACGGCACAACTTCTGGTCATTAATTTCGAATTGGGAAGAGAAGAATCATATCAAATCGCTGGGAAGCAACTTCTAACTAAAAGCTAAACTTCTATGTCACTTTGATCCTTTATGTTACTCTTGAAAGTATCTTGATTACATTAAAAAAACTTATTTTATATATTTTTATGATGTGTTCCATTCGTTGTTTTAGCTGCACCAGTGTGCACATATCCTCCACATATGGGCAAGATAAGCAGCGTGTTAAGAGCAAAGAAATATTCAATATTGAATACTGGAATGATAATCGAACCCACTACCTTTCACGTTCACAGTCACAGGCTACCATTGCAACACGACTGGTCCAAGTCATATATACCATGACTTTTATTAATTCAGTAGAGTTCAAAAAGCTTAAAAGCATATAATAGAAAAGCTTACAAAGCACTAATGTCTGTAAAAGGAACACGTGGTGGAACATTTCATTCTATTGAAGCTATTCTCTATATGAAGAAGAACACCTATATATAGAAGCACCTACATATATGTAGAAGTGCAGATGGGCCAATGTAGGCATTCTTATATCCTGAACAGGAAACTCGTGACGACGCATAATGTTTCAGTACTCTATGGCATAAGACTATATTTTATGTATGTAACCTAGTTGTATTTTAGTATAAACCTTAATTATATATACAATAGCAGTCCAGGCGCGGCTTCGCCCGCTTATTGTTATATTATTGATAAAATATACAATTTTATTTTATTAAATATACGCCTATATATTTTTCTGATGTATCTAATATATATAAAGTTCATCGAAATCTGTTCAGTATTATTGGGTGAAAATGAGGTTAATATTAGTAAGATATGGAAAGGTAATCACGCAATGCTACCCATATACCTATAGGTATTTTATTTTCATAAGAAGGGATCGAACGAAAAACGATCCACTACCTTCTACCTACCACTTAAAATGTCATCAAATTGAAATTCACGAGTCCAGTTATACCCCACCTTACACAGTAGAACACGAGAGTCGTGACGCCGACTAATATGTNAAGCAACTTCCAACTAAAAGCTAAACTTCTATGTCACTTTGATCCTTTATGGTACTTTTCTTGACTGTATTAAAAAAACTTATATTATATATTTTTTATGTTTTACACCTTAGTGTAAACATTTGTGTGCCATTCGTTTTTTTAACTGCATATTGTATCTTGCACATATGGACAGGATAAGCAGAGGGAATCAAGGAACCTACTAAAGAAACTTCCTTTCCATTAAAACAATTCTGGAGTCATAGCGCTTTCCCTCATTACTAGAGCAAAGAAGTATTCAATATTTTCATATTGAATATTTAATTTCTTGAAATAGAAATCGAACCCATAACCTTTTACGTTTACAGTCACACGCTAGCATTGCAACGCGACTGGCCCAAGTCATATATACCATGACTTTTATTAATTCAGTAGAGTTCAAAAAGCTTAAAAGCATATAATAGAAAAGCTTGCAAAGCACTAATGTCTGTAAAAGGAACACGTGGTGGAACATTTCATTCTATTGAAGCTATTCTCTGTATGAAGAAGAACACCTATATATAGAAGTTCTCTATAGAAGTACCTAAATATATGTAGAAGTATGGATGAGCCAATGTAGGCATTCTTCTATCCTGAACAGGAAACTCGTGACGACGCATAATGTTTCAGTACTCTATGGCATAAGACTATATTTTATGTATGTAACCTAGTTGTATTTTAGTATAAACCTTAATTATATATACAATAGCAGTCCAGGCGCGGCTTCGCCCGCTTATTGTTATATTATTGATAAAATATACAATTTTATTTTATTAAATATACGCCTATATATTTTTCTGATGTATCTAATATATATAAAGTTCATCGAAATCTGTTCAGTATTATTGGGTGAAAATGAGGTTAATATTAGTAAGATATGGAAAGGTAATCACGCAATGCTACCCATATACCTATAGGTATTTTATTTTCATAAGAAGGGATCGAACGAAAAACGATCCACTACCTTCTACCTACCACTTAAAATGTCATCAAATTGAAATTCACGAGTCCAGTTATACCCCACCTTACACAGTAGAACACGAGAGTCGTGACGCCGACTAATATGTGTTTTACGTTGAATTCGTTCCGGTATGTGTTTCTGCGTGCAGTCGTGTTAGAATATGCGTTGAGAATCATGGTCACTCAACAGTTCCTCCTCCAGCTTTAGTGAGGGTTAGGTAATATTATTGGCATTAAATGCCCAGAGGTCTGGGGTAGCACAGGGGCATAAGCGTGTGACTGTAATCGCGATGGTAGTGGATTCGATTCCAATTCGAGGAATGAATTATCATTTATTAATCATCCCTTCGCTCTGGTGTTGAGGTAAAGCGAGGGCATTGAGTCCTGTCTCTCAACACGCAATGTCTCGAAAAATTCGGCGGAAAGTAGGGAATGAAGTGTCTTAACACTAGGCTCCCTCTGCCTATCACTCCGCTATTTTAATGGGGGGGATTAATTTATGGAAACGGGATGATTAACTTGTCTGAAAGATAAATCAAAATATTTCATTTTAATTGTATGAAGTCTATAAATAAGTAATATGAAAAATTAATGGTTGAAACATGAGTTGCTCTTATAATATAAACTTGCATAATTAAAAACATTTCAACAAATAATTGCAATTTTTAATTTAAAATCAAATTAATTATATTCAAATTTAATACTAAATATAGCATATTTAAAAGAAAAAAGTTATAAAATGTGTCGCTTAACACTACAGAAGCCTGCCGTTTGAGTCGCAACCAGGTCACGGCACTTCAAAAGTACCAGACCACGAGCTCAAATCTCATGGCTGAAACGTCTTTCATTGAAAGCACTGGAATAGACGTCTTTTCAAGATTCCATCTCATTTGCAAAACAAAAGAATTTCCATTCGAATAGTTATAGATATCTAATAGCTATTTATGCAAAGTAGTTATTTAAACTGAAAAGAATTATTTAAATGGAATTTTTAATTAATTTTCTTTATGTACTATTTTTTGTTGAAATCTGTAAATATTTTACTTATTTGTATGTTGTTTATTTTTTTAATTATGTGTTTGTTGTCTTACATATAAATAGTTCGTATAATAAAGGTATCTTAAGCAGAATGCCAATTCTTATCTCATATAAGTAATGTAATAATAACGATTAATAATAAATAATTATTAATGAATGAAACAAAGATAAGTTCATAATATCACAATTTAAAGACATTATAGGCTGACATATTTTTTGAGGCCAGTCGTAGCGCAGGAGCACAAAATGTAAGAAACGCGACAGGTCGTAGGTTCGATTCCCGCTCGAGGAAATGAAAATATTTAATATTTTCATTTTTTCGCTCTGGAGTCGAATCGAGGTAAAGAGCGGCGTTGAGTTGCGCCATTCAACAAGCAATACCTCAAAAAAATTTTCACACACATTTTGAAATACTTTTCAACACTGGGTTCCCTCTGATCCAAAAAAAAGCATAAATATGTTCACAATTAGGCCGTTGTGGCTCAGCAAACGCGACGGTCGTGGGTTCGTTCCGAACTTAGGGGAATATATCTGATTTTGAGTTCAGCTGCTCCACAAATTTAAAAACTACCACTCGAAAATTGGACAGAAAGTGGAGAACGGAATGTTTTAGAAACAAATTATGTTATTTTTTCACCGTTTCATGATATCAACCAAAGCAAAACAGCGTATGTGCGTACAAAAGACTACTAGGTACTTTACAAAACTGTGCCATCAGCTATAATTCATCACGGGGGCTGTCAATGTTATCTTGTAGTTTTTATCCCATTAGCGCAACGCTACGGTGCGTTAACCTTTTTGCAGGAGAGTTAAGTTGACAGTCTCTTTATACTTAACTCTATAGCTAGAGTCTATGTTAGAGTTAAATATTTCATATTTCAGGTTAGATTTTTCGTTCTTTAAGGAAAAGGTAGAAAAAATATGTTATATTGTAGAGATGCTAGTTCTAAGAGTAGCAAAAATAAATTGAATTAATGCAATAAATCTATAGTTGTGTCTTATTAACCATTACTTTTATGTTTGTATTATACAATTAATGCAATATGAAATATGGATAGGAAAAGAGACCCTAATAAACGGAGAAACGGGCGAAACTCAACGACGGCTTCCGCTTTATTCTTTCTTCTAAATATATATTTAAAAACATAAATACTTTCTAGTACATAATAAAGTAAATTACTTAATAAACAGTAAATACCGCAAAATACTTGTCATCTAGCCAAGTGGTGTCTATCCTAGCGCTGACCTGACAGCAGAGTTCAAAAGCTGTGTGCGGATCGAACGTGCTCGTCGTAGGCACTCAGCCATGAACTACTTATTTATTGACTTTTAACTTATAGTATTAAAGGTTTATGATATTAAAAAAATAATTTAATTAGAATTAAATATGAAAATGAGGCCACTAGAGGAGCTGGGGCACAGGCGTGTATAAGCAAGACAATCTGTGGGTTCGATTTCCACTTGAGGAAATAAAATATGTACAGGGTTGGCAAAGGGGGCCTAGTGTTAAGACAATCTGCTTACAATATTCCGCCGAATTCTAGACAGATTGCGTGTTGAGTTGGCGGAACTCAACGCCGTGCTTTGCCTAGTTAACAGAAGACAGAGTGAAGAACATGAAAATATGAAATATCTAATTTCCTCGAGTGGGAATCGAACTCACAACCTGTAACTCCTGGGACACTACAGGCCTTAAAATCTATAGATAAAGAAGAATAAAACTTTTGAATACAACGTAGATGTTTTAAATAGGTACTTCTCCACAAAGATTTCAGTAATTGGAATGACAACTAACTGTCATTTTGAACTGTTAACTTGGCAGAGCGTGAAAAATATAAAAAAATCAATTACGCCTATTTGGGGCTGTGAAATTCTTTGGCATTAGCGTGAAAACATATTTAAAGAACGTAAAAGTCTTTTCTTTGCTTTGGTGTTTTAATGTAGGCAAACACTTTTTATTTTAGCCAAGTGGTGACCTTTTATTATTATAAATGTAAGAAGAGAAGATTACTTCTCTTCTTCTTATTACTTTTAATTAAAGAAATAAAAAATATTGTATTTTTTTTTAACTTTATCCCTCAATATGAATTGAATGTTGATTGGCCGAACCCATCGTAACTTTTATTTTCGTGTAAAATGAAAATAATAAATTTTACCGACCGGTAATCCAACTAACAACCATTGCTTCATATAATATAAAAAAATACATATATATTAAAAATACATTATAACTAATATTATTAATATAAAAAAAAACCCAATCCGATACTAGCTTTCAAGTACTTTCGCTACTTAAAAGATATTAAAATTAGATAAATTTCGCTGAGTTTTCTAGAGAAGAAATCTAAATTGAATCAAGGATTTAACTGCAATACCTACAGACAAACGAGCCAATTTATTCTTCTATATTATTAAAGCAATTTCCACTAACATGCGGTTTTTAATTGTACTTAATAACAAAAAAAAATACATATTATTTAGATTATTAGAAAATAAATGATTTAAAATAGACGTTACTTTGGAATATTTGTGAAAAATGTTAGTTTTATTTATTTTCATTTTTCATTTTTATTTCATCATATTTTTTAGTTCTATTTCTTAAGTTTGTATGGTCATAAAGACATTGTAGTACTTCTTAAAGTAAAATCAACATAAAAATTTAAGGTAAAAAAAGGTGATATAATTTGTTATTTCCAAATGTGGCTTTCTAACTAAGCAGCTAATATCTGATTTATTTAAATCTCGCATTCCAATAAGAGCTACAAATATGTAATTAATAATGAATATTATTTTTTGAAAATGACAAAAACACACTCTATCTATAGTACAAAAAAATAGCTCGAGAAAGATCTTAAAGCCTACAATCCTAGCTAAACAAAATTATATTCTGCTAAGAAAACCTTACTTAACCAGTGATTCAATAAAAATGTCAAGCACGCTCATGTTTTAAAAAAATATACAACCAAATACTAATTAAAAGAAATAAGAAAAAAAGGCCGAGTTTTCATACGATGCTGCATTAATTAGTGGGTTTTCCCTTTTCACGTCGCCAGTTTTGAACGTGTTAGTGTTAGCAATTGGAGTGAAAAATATCACGCACCACGTTTTTTAGTTGTATGACCTCTTTTTAGGATATCGTTTTAGATAATTTGTATGTATGGAAATAAAACCGTAGTACCTAGTAGCGTTAAGTTGTGGGAATACGGTAGTTATGGGTTTAAATCTACGTTTGGATTTTCATATGCATATTATATGATTTATTTTATGTAAACGCGACAAAATGAAATATTTAATATTTTCATTTCTACACTCTAGCTATGAGGCAAAACGCGGCGTTGAGTTACTTAGAGAATTCCGCAAAAGGTGGGGAATAGAAGTGAAACTTCACGCTGTATCCCGCGCACAGCAGGGTATTAAGAGGGAATCTTGTGTTAAGACAGTTCCCCACTTCCCGCCGAATTAATCCACCAGAGCGAAGAAACGAAAATATTTCTTTCTCTTTTCTTAATATTTTAGTACATAATGCACCAAAAAGTGTTAAACGAAATCGTTTTCCTACATCAAACAGTGAGAAAGTAACTCGACGATGTTATCAGAGCGTTACAATTTTATTTATTTCTTATAAAACTTTTATAAAAATTCAAACATTCATTATTTTTATTGAAGACAACAATAAAAATACCTGTGGGTGAAACGCTACTTTAATTACTTTTTTATAGTAGTCTATTGTTTAATAGTATTGTGATAATTTTATAGTTTTTTTATATTCTAATATCTTTTGCATCTAACAAAGAATATAGTAAAAAAATCTCGTTAGTTTTCTACGTTTTTCAGTTTGAAAGAAATTGTATGGTACATAGAAGGATTTTTTATAATCGTGGGTAACGGAGCGCCTTAGCACTGGGTTCCCTCTGCCTACCCTGCTGTGTGCGGGATACAGCGTGAAGCTGATTTATTATTTTTTATGATATTAAAATCAATAGAGAAACAAGATTGCTCTTAATAAATCCTAACTAGGCGCAACCTGAGGAAGGAAGACTGTAATTTTTCATTAGGCAATGTGCAAAGGAAGTGATGCACATGAACATACGTATGTAAAATATTTAGTTAATATCAATTGATTTTTATATAAATAAAGTGAAATCGGATGATAAATATTAAATATATTGAAATGAAGTGAATTGTTTAGTTTAATAATTTATAGACCTAACATTGATTCATTTGAAAAGTATGTTTGCTATTAAAACGTTTTTTATGTAACTTAAAGATGTATTCCGCACATAACTGGCTNGTAAGATATCTGTATTACAAAATACCAATATAATATGAAAGTCAATAGAGAAACAAGATTGCTCTTAATAAATCCTAACTAGGCGCAACCTGAGGAAGGAAGACTGTAATTTTTCATTAGGCAATGTGCAAAGGAAGTGATGCACATGAACATACGTATGTAAAATATTTAGTTAATATCAATTGATTTTTATATAAATAAAGTGAAATCGGATGATAAATATTAAATATATTGAAATGAAGTGAATTGTTTAGTTTAATAATTTATAGACCTAACATTGATTCATTTGAAAAGTATGTTTGCTATTAAAACGTTTTTTGTTTGTAACTTAACGCTGTATCCCACACATAAATGGCTAGGCAATGGGAACCTGAGAACCTAGTGTATGGCTGCTTCTATTAAGATACTTCCATTTCCCATTTTCCACCAATTTTTGCGGTTGTTAATACCAAATATTAGAGTGTTAATTACTATTCCATTTCTCTCTTTACGACAAATGTATGACATATGACACTTTCATAAACAAATTACCTTGACACATACTTCACACTAATGTTAAGATGTGAACTAAAGTGACATCGAAACCACAGTGACGTCACACTCACACCGCAGAGAACCGGACTTGGCCAAAACACCAGATTTTCTCTATTACTCATATTTTTAATGTTTACATTACAAATGAATCATTATTTACTTAATCAATATACAAGTTATATCAATATCGGTACAGTAAATTAGAAACACCCTGTATGATTTAATTCTTAATTTATTTCTGTTAGTTATTAAAATGAACTAAGTAATTAGTTAAGTACAGACTGTAATTATGTTTCGCAATAGTTAATTTAGAAGGTTTTCGACCTCTAGTTAATTTCTTATTATATCTATATTATGAATTCATTTAACTAATATTGCTTGATAAATAGAAGATAGGGATGTTGTCATCGAGTTTCTTCATAGTAATTTAAATTTATGTCAACCACTATCAAGTAAATAATAAACAAGATTACAAATATAAGTGTATACAACCGTGAGATAGTCAAACAATAACAATAAATCAATTACGACAGTATTATCTGTTGCTTTTGTTACTCATTTCGATATAAACATACCTCTTTCTGATCAGTAGGAGTGCTGGTCCTCACGCCTGTCAGGTCCTTCCACCTGAGCACTCCCATGACTGCAGTTCTGACCCAGGACCCACGTCTGCCAGTCCTCCCGTTGGACAGTTCATCCACAACACCACATAAAACTGAGTTCACACCCAAACCCCTCCCAGCACCATCTTTCTCCGCTTTTAGCGCCACGTCGCCGCTCACTGGTAAGGACCTTCTCTCCCTCATAAAGCCCGAAGAAAAACACAGGATGAAGGAATTTCAGCGGTTGCCAAATCGCATTCTCACATCACACGTCTCATTTATCATCATAAGATCTGACTTCAAAGACCTCCGAATCTCGCTACCGTTTATTTTTATTACCGCTTTCAGGTCAGCCTGGTCCCCATAAACGGATGTCAGCTTCAATTATCTACGGATGTCAAGAAAACGTCTCCGAATCACAAAATTCACTCCAAATAGGTAGTGAAGTTAAAACTTTCACTTCGCACCGGCTTTTTCTTTCCCTGGATGTAGGTTAAATTTCTTCTGTTCAGCCAAAAATATATTTATCACTTGTTTATGTCATTAACTAGGCACGCGGTCCCAATAAATTAGTACACAAAAACACATTTAAATTATAGTAAACATAACATTCTCAATGATAATAAACTGAGAGATTCCGGAACTGTCAAAACAATATCGAGAGAAAGACTTTAACGCGATAGAATACGTCCTCTCTCACTGGCGCTCGGAGACCGAATGAGTGGCGCGTGCCACATGCTCCACCGTCACCGGCGAGCTGAAGATGTTCTATCTCTTTCTTTATAAGACATTTATGATATGTATGATAAGGACAGAGATAGCATTCAACTTTCAGATGCAGAACCGTGAAGACAAGACAGGTGAATGTAGCAAACCGAAAACAAAAACTTTATTATAGAATGGATGGAAATATAAATGTAAGAAGTAATATTTTACAGTTTTAATATTTAATATACTTATCGTACTTAATTATTTTCCTTTTAAATGAATTATTTTTATAAAAAAAGAACTTATTATTATTAAGCGAATGCATACATTTAAAGACGAACTATACAAAAGAAATTACGAAATGAGAATTAAATATTTCTTTTTCGCAATAATATCTAAACTCAAATATATATATAAATACATACATATTACATATAGTCTATAACCTTACCAAAACTATATCAATACAATTGTATTACGTATTTGTACGCAGGAGTGGCGTGGGAACATCCGCTAGCCTTATATCGAGACACCCCATAGAAGGAATTGGCAAAATTTCAACAGGTGCAATTGCATCTGCTTCCGAAGCCTAAATAGCTTGGAAATCTTAGGATCCGGGAAGAGAGGAAGGAAGTGGTTACCACCGGTGGGTACGTCCGAGGGTTTTACTAAGGCTTTCCCACAGGTTATAAGAGATGATAAAAAAAAGCTTAAATTAATGCGTTTTTTTTCAGTTTCAAGCTACCCAGTTTCCGCCAGATTCTGGAGATATTGTGTGTTGAATGGCGGAACTTAACGCTACGCTTTGCTTCGGCACCAGAGCGAAAAAAAGAAAATATTAATAATACATATTATGAATTGTTTAATTTCTTATTAATCGTTCCTGTGTGGATAAATATCATAAAAAAACATTTATTTTTTCACAAAACTATTCGTATTTAATACAGGTTTTTAACGACCTAAATATACCTAACAGTTACTTCAGGTTCCCCTGAAATGAAGTACTATCGACTTTGACTACAATTTACGACCTTCATTCGTTTGACAAAGTAATTTTATTGAATGGTGCCATTCTCAAAGTAAATTAGGTCGTTTCAAACATTATTCTGTTATGTCGGTTTACATTGTAACCAAATTATTTTCAATTATTTTCTACATATTAAAACTACTTTTTTAACTAAATTAAATTAACTTTTTAACGAACTTCTAATAGAAACAAGTAGTGTTTTTTATTATTTTTCTTGACTTATTTAATCGAAATTATTAAAATAGTAACATGAATATGTAAATATATTAATTATTCTTACTAATATGATAAAATGTGAAAGTTTAGATATATTTAGAGATTTCTTTAATTAAACTAGTAAAAACAAGTGAACGAATTTAGATATAATTTGGCACAGAAATAATGACCTAGATACTTTTAGAATATCTTTTTCTCATTATAAAAAAATGTTAACAACTGATATTCGACTAGACTAGCAAGACGAAATCGCATTTAGATGTTATAGTAAAATATTATTTACGCGTAAATTTTTTTATTTAAGTGTCAAAAACTTATTTACATTTTATTTAGTACAACGTAGTCTTATAACGTAGTATATAGTCTTAGATAAATAAAAAATAAATAAATAAATAAGCTTCACGCTGTATCCCGCACACAGTAGGGTATGCAGAGGGAATCTAGTGTTCAAACACTCTGTTCCTCATTTTCCGAATTCTGAAGGGAAGGAATTAAAAAAAATATTTAATTTCCTCGAGTGGGCATCGAACCCACATCCAGTCACGTTTACAGTCACACCCGTGGGCCCCTGCGCCACGAATGGCCTCTTTAAATATATTGTGGAGAACGAAAAACGTAAAGCGAGAAATATTTAATAGACCAAAACTCTATTTATATTGCATACGGTGAAGTCTCAACAAACATTTGGTTAGCCACGGGGTGTAACATCCCTATATAGTTTAAAATTACAGCGAAACTTAGATTACCGACAGCAAAAAAAGATGATACTAAAAACATTGGGGTAGGTCGTTTCGTTAATGGCAAAGAAAACAAACTTTTGTAAATATATTGTAAATATGTCTTTAAAATAAAAAAATGTACGTTATTTCACGTTTCATAATATGACTCTACTATAAGATTTTTTATATGTTTTTTTTCTTAAGTTTACAGTCATTTTTATATTTAATATTAATGGAATGTTAAAGTAATTTATAAGAAAATATAACTCCAGAACACAATATTATTTAATTTACTTAGTAAACAGACAGCAATACAAATTATAGTATATAAAATGAAATTATCGACAAACAAGTCATTGTTTTTGACATTTATAAAGATAGATGGCGTTATTCAGTGTTGCAATTAGTTAATTTCAACAAATATTATATTTTCATTTAAATATTTTAATATTTATGTTTACGTAATATATTTCATATCTATCTTCTATATATATAAAATCGAAATGTCACTCACTCATCACGAAATCTCAGAAACTACATGTACTAGGAATCTGAAATTTTGCAAAGGAGTTGTTTATAGGACGTAGGTGCTCGCTAAGACGGGAATTTGCAATATTCGACTCCTAAGGGGTTGTTTTCGGGGTTGATAGTTTGTATGAAACTTCGTTACTACAAGTGCTAGGACGTAGGTACTCATGAAGACAGAAATTAATAATAACGTAGTTCAAGCAGGCGAAGCCGCGGGCGGGTCGCTAGTGCTATATAATAAGAGAGACATTTTATAAATAAAATAAGTGCCAGTATTTGTTTTTCTAAAGAAAAAAATATATATTTAATAATGATCTAAAACACAATAGTCATCTCTAAACGATGTACGAGTTACTACTTGAATGTTAACTGAGTATTTAAAAACCCATTAGAGTAATTATAGTTACCCACCATAGAAATGAAGTATGATGTCTTTATAAATACATTCAATGTACGTTAAGTAATTAAATGTTTTGGAAATGTTTCTTAATAATTATTCGTTATTTATTAGGCAGTAAGCGCTAAGAAATCAAATAAATCAACTTCACGCTGTATTTCTCATATAGCAGGGTACGCAGAAGGAACCTAATGTTATACACTCTGCTCCCAACTTTCCGCTGAATTCTAGAGGCATGACATGTCAAGTGGTGAAACTCAACGCCGCGGTTTGCCACATTTCGCTGTTGTGAACTGCAGATACGAGTATACTTAATTATGGGGTTATGGTTATTTCCCATGTAAGTACTTTTTGTTGCCTTAATATTTAAATTTTAATATTTTTAATTCATTTATTAGGCTTGCATAATAAAACATAATTATTATATAATATTCTATTTAAAATGATTATACGTAACACATAAGTATTAAAATAATTATTTAATAGTAAAATTGAGCCACTTACATTAGAAAGTTCAATATAATTTTATATGCATTGTAATTTCTTTATAGAAACTATTTTAAATTATTAAATCATTGCAAGATTATATATTGCAAGATTATAGATTATTAAAATCTTTACATAAATTGTAGCCTATGTGCTATTCTTATGTATAAGCTAAATTACTGCAAAGTTTCATCAAAATCCGTTCAGTAGTTTTTACATAAAAATGAAACAAACATTGATGCTCATAAACTTTCACATTTATAATATTAGTAGGACGAAGCTTCGGATACGACGACGTTAGTGTCTCTAGAAAACGTAGAGCAGAGAAATGAGCTATAATTGAAGAGTCTCTGCTGCAGAATTTGGAAACAAAAAAATAAACAAACAAATATTAGAGCAAGGTAAAATACGTCGTTATTTCCAAAATTAAACACATAATAAATAAACTTAATTGGGTTTCGCAATTATAATTTGCATATACACTATTGTTATAAAGAAGTTGTGACATAGTCAGCCATTGAGAAAAAAACTGGTCCTATTCAATTAAGAATAATAGAACTATTATTTCTTCTTAATGCCTAGTCGTAAATGCGACAGGTTATGGGTTCGATTCCCACTCGAATTCACTCGATGAAATGAAATATTTAATACTTCGCTCTGTTGTCAAGGCAAAGCGCTAGGCATTGCCTCCAAAATTGCATGGAAAATGGGGGACAAACACTCCGTTCTCTCCGCCTACCCTGCAGTGTGCGGGATACAGCGTGAAGCTGAAAAAAAATCTTAAAGTAAAACTTATCTAGTTAATGCTTGAAGTGTTAAAAATTAGTTGAAACAATAAAAATAACGACACGAAATCTATTATGATTATTATAATGTGAGAACTCGTTAAGTATAATTAACGTTCAACAAATTTCTTTTAAATTTGTATAGAACTTGTGAATAGCTAATGGATTTGTCATAAATATATTATATTTATTGTATTTGTTTACGTTATGTTCACGTAGAGACCATCGTAGCGCAGTGGAATAATGCGATGTTTGGGGGTTCGATTCGATTCCTGATTTATTTATTTACATGAGAAAATGAATTGTTTTTATTACTTTGGTTTCTTTATGTCACAGAATATTACATTGGAACTGATGTATTCCGTTACATCCCACGGTAAAAAGGTTTAAACATAGAATCTAAAAAAAAAATCATCTTCACGCTCTATCCCGCGTATAGCAGGATAGGCAGAGGGAACTTTGTATTAAGGAATTGCGTTCCCCACTTTCCACCAATTTTTTCACGGTATTGCGTGTTGAGTGGCGGACCTCATCACCTTGATGTGAAAAATATTCATAAATAATAATTAATTCCCTCGATTAGGGATCGAACTCACAACCACCGCGTTACAGTCACACCCTTGTTCCCTGCGCCATGACGCCCTCATAATAAAAAAATATTTATTATAAAAATCAAATAATCCCCCAAGGATGGGGGTGGGTAAGGCCCATGATTACATAAGCTATGCATCAGTTATGCAACTACATGCTCCTCATTTGGCGGTCGCTAAAGGCTTCTATATTAGGCTGCTTATATTGCATACTGTCAACTACGCCTTGACTTATACGAACTTGTCTTTATACGAACTTAGGTGAAAATGGAGAATTAATTTATGATTTTATACTATTATTAATAATTAATTATATTGTCTATTAAGACACGAGAAACAATATGTGACCTAAGTAAATTTTATTAATATTAGTATATTTTAAAATTACCTATGAACAAGCAGATAAAGCTAAAAAATATAGGAACGTATTTTTTAATATATTATTATTATTATTATTTTTTTTTTTTTTTTTTTTATATGGAATAGGCTTGCGTTTGACCGCATCTAGTCTGGTGAACGTTGATGCGGTCTACGGTGGTGCACGCTTGCCTAGAAAATACCTATTCACCCTTTCTTTGAAAACCCCCACATTGTATGTCACAGGAAATACAGATGCCGGCATTTGACAGTTGTTTCTATGTAATAATGTCTAATAATATGAAACCCAAAAACGACAATTAGTATTTAAGTGGTATTAAGCCAGTATACGTATTTATAATATGTTTTTGTATTAAACGAAAAACATGTTTTACCTTCATGGGAATCCCGCACATAGCAGAGTAGGCAGAAGAACTTGGAAATCTAACGTTAAGATACGCTTCCATTAAAACACTACCGTTCCCTTACTTTCAATCTAATTCTTGAAACACTGCGTAATGAGTAGCGTAAATCAACTCCGCGTTTGCCTCGTTACCAGTCCACTTCCCCGAATGGGAATCAAACCTACAAACGTCGTGAATATCGGTACTGTACTTGTACGGTACTTGTCACAATTTTCAAATGGAATTCGTAACTCTAGAGAAGTTATTATACAACTTCTGTATACCTACCTACCTACTTATTTGGGCGTCGTTAGTGATAATACTAAGAAATAACATTAACATTTAAGCTTCTGTGTCTGTCTTTATAATAATAGTATTTTTTTAAATAAAAAGCCTCTTATCTGGATTTACAATATTAATAGAAATGTATGCATTTTCAACGCTTTTAGAGCTAAACATAAAGGAGAGTGAAGCGGTAAAGACATTTAAAGAATTTTTGTTTTTCACGCTGTATCCCGTAAATAGGACTACATTTTAAACGGTGTTCAATTGTTTATATAATTGGGATAAGTCCTTCACTAATTTTAATTACAAATATTGTTATAATTAAAAAGCTTTTTCCTTCCTTAGGCCTTTCAATAAAATTTAAATAATAAGATTTTTCCTAATAATACTTAATAATTGTAAAATCATCCAATAATTACAGAATAATAATCATAATCTTTGAAGGTTTGAATTGTTTTGCATTAGAACAAGAAAAGCAAAACAATGATAGCAAATATAATATTTTTCCAGCTTCATATAGCATAATATTATAGTATCAAAGCTGGGTAAGCATTTAGAAGGTTAGTGTATGTCAAGAGTCAAGACACTCCGCTCACCACGTCCGCTGAAGTCTGTAGAACTCAACGCCGCCCTTTGCCTTGACAGCAGAGCGAAGAAATGAAAAAAATAAATCAATATTTAATCTCCTCAACTGGGAATCGAACTCACAACCTGTCCCGTTTACATACGCCTGTGCCACTGCGCTACAAGAAGCCTCAAGTATTAAATAATATTATATTACAAAAATATATATGAAATAAAAACCTTAAGCTTGCATTAATTTGCACAGTATGCACTATATAAATGTCATTGTTAATATCATGACCTACTTACGAAAAATTAAATTGAATTCATTAAAAAAAAACCTCATTACTCGCTTTCATTTTCAATCAGTGGAGGTATATAAGGTGGGGGTTGAAATTAAAACAACGGCAGTCAGAAAACTCATCATTTTAAAAGGTTCTCTTTTTTATTTATTTATGTTTGTGTTACATTGAAATATGGTAAATAATATTTTTGTGAGGCTTCACGCTGTATCCCGCATGTAGCAGGCAGGCAGGGATCCTATTGTTAAGACATTCTGTTTCTTATTTTCCACTGAACTCAAAAGGAACTGCGTGATAACTGTTGGAACCTAAAGCCGCGCTTTCTCTCGACATCAGTGCGAAGAAATGAAAACATGAAATATTTCATTACCTCGAGTGGGAATCGAACCTGTAGTATTTACAGTCACGACTGGCCTACAAAAAATAACAAATCTCGGCTTTAAATATGTAAATAGTGATATTTGGAACGTATCCACAGAGCTGTATTTTTTTAGTTAAAATTTGTATGTATGTACGTTTAACCATTTTGGTTGCCAAGAATAATTCAAAATGGAGTATATATTATACATGTTCTAGTGGACCTGAACGCGGCTACGCCCGCTTGAACTATACGAATATTTATTAAATATATTTATGAAATTATTTTCAGTTTTCAATAGAGAGATGCGTTGAACAAGCTCATTTTGGGTGACGTTTTCTAACAACAAACTTTGCAAATCGTTGCTTAGCAACGACGGTTGTTATTAACATGGCGGAATAAATTGCATGTCAAATTAATAAGTATTTTAATATAT
>JAKRZM010001277.1:169811-207041 GCA_036379175.1 Heliconius cydno galanthus
TGTCTGTCTTTTACGCAATCAGGGCCAAACCGCTAATTTAATTGTGATAAAATACTCATATAGAGATACTTGAGGGTCTCGGGATGAACATAGGATACTTTTTTTCTCATATTTGTAATATTTTCGATATATACCAATATATTAAAATACTTATTAATTTGACATGCAATTTATTCGTTAAATCAATCAATCAATTTAACGTCACCCAAAATGAGCTTGCTTAACGCATCTCTCTATTGAAAACTGAAAATAATTTCATAAATATATTTAATAAATATTCGTATAGTTCAAGCGGGCGTAGCCGCGTTCGGGTCCACTAGTATAACAATATAGTTCCTTTATGTTATAAAATTTATGACTGACAATAAATTACAAATATGACCAGACGAGGCACCTCACTATCCGGTTACCAGATCAATGTCAGTCACAGTCGCACGCGCACGACTGACGACTGACACTTGACACTGCGCCCATTTGTTATTTAGATTATCTGTGAATTAATTAATACATAATCTTACACTTGTTTAATGATTATGTGGTTTATAATAGTTATTTAATATATGTAGTAATAGTGTTTTTATTTTCCTTTTTTTTTCTGTATTGTAAATAGAGAAATAGAACATTTATTAACTCAATCTACTATTACGTCTTTATTTAAATTTTCAAATTTTCTCGTAATTATGTGTTGTATAAATTATTAGGATTGGTATTCATAATAAAAAAATGAGCGCTTAAATAAAATATTTTACGTTATCGTAAAATATTGTTTTTTCTATTTTTTCTCTACTTTCAAATAAGTAGTGTTATAAAGACGATATAATTTTATACTTTTTAAGTCAACAAAGAGAAACTCTCAGATCGCTGCTATCAAAACTAATGAAACAGGGATGCAAAGGATAGATAAGAACCATACGCCGCAAAACATTGTTGAAGGAGATGACACTCGCACTTGACAGAACAAAAGGCTTTTAAAAAGTGTCTGGAAACGCGTACGATAACAAAGCAGTTCCAGGGACATCCCCAATGACTAGGGGAAATTCAGGGGAGCATTTACATGTCATATACCATATGAATATTGTACAAATACGAACTACCTACAGGTATCCTACAGGTATCCTGTGTCTTTCCTTGTAAATACAGACATGTTTGAGAGATAGTGTTTTAGAAATTACTTAACTTCATTCTTCTTTCCACTAGCAGAAGCTAGCTAACAGAATAGACAGGGGAAATCTAGTGTTAAGACAGTTGCCCCACTTATGCCGAATTTTGATGTATTATGTGTTTAGTGGTGGAACTTAACGCCGGGCTTTGAATTTAGTACCAGAGCGACAAAATAAACTTGTTAATAAATAATAATTCACTCCCCCGAGTAGGGATTGAACCTATAACCGTCTTAAATTTACACCCTTGTGCCCCTGCGCTACCACGACCTCAATTTAGTTTATAAAAGTAAAATAACGTTATCTATAGATGCTGATTTTATAGCTTTTTAATAATTACTTTCGGATATTTAAGTTATACTTTCTTTTATTAGGAACATAATATTTAAGGTAGCATTAAATACGATATCAAAATTTTTATATTATTTTTTAAGCCGGTATGTCGGTTCCTTTTATTTTATATTTATTGTGGACATAAAGAGAAACCGATCGATACACGTAATATTTAAATGCAATATGAAATTTTAAATAAAATTTTTTATCAGTACAAATTTGTAATCAGAAATGAAATTAAATAAAAGGATAAAGGGTCAGTCGATTCCCACTCGAGGAAATGAAATGTTTAATATTTTCATTTCTTCGATTTTTAGTCGAGACAAAATGCGGCGTTAGGTTTGGCCCTCAACGTGCAAGGTCTTAGTGAACGTGAACGTAGTGTCGTAACACTAAGTGAAAAAAAAAGGAAGATGTAAGTATACAATAAAAGTAATGTTTATAAGAAGTGATACTTTTATAAAAGTATTTATAAGATTTAAAAAAATAAGCGGAAAGGAAGCGTTCACTTTAAAATGGATATAAGTAATTAATATTCGCCGGAAGTGTCTCGTAACGAAATTATTAAAATTTTGTCAAAACATCATTTGCCTTAATAATTGCTCTAATTTTTTAGCACAAAGGCGTGTGGGGGAAGCATTCAATGGCACAGTCTACTATACGGGTGGTCGGGGTTTCGATTACGGCGGTGATGTTCGTACAGATGTTTGTTCCGATATTAAAAAAAACCCTCTAAGATGTGTGCGAGTATTATGTAATTGGCAATGATGAAAGAAAAGTAGAGAAATAGCGTTTTTTTATATAGGGACATGTGAGATCTAAATATTTATATATTTTCTATATGCACTAAGTTTTTTTAGTTATTTTGATATTTTTCCAGTATAGCAAAATAAAGTGTTAAGACCCTCCATTCTCTGTTCAAATTAGAGACATTTTGTACTATTAAAAAATAATTTTAAATATAATTAATACAATTAGTAATAGGTAATGTTATAGTAGGTAATATTCATAAATTCTAAGCTTACTATTTGACAATTTACTAATAGAACAGAATTGTTACACTAATGAATCGTTCATTCTCCTCCTCCTCCTCTTCCTCTGCCAATCTAATAGATATGAACCAAAGCTCACACCACATTATTAATTTTGGATGTATTCCAGGCCTACATTTAGGCATTAAGTAACGTCAGCCTTGTCTGTGTCAACCTAATATAGTATGGTAATGTCTCCAAAGGGAGATAATGAAGGGAACTGATTAAATTCTCTTTGTATAATATAAATAATTAAATATATTTGTATAATATTAGTTATACATTAGACAATTAGATTATACAGAAAATACATTTACTTGTATAATAAAAAAAATAAAATAAGGCTAGTAAAGCTTCGATTTCTTCAATAAAAGCTCAAGTTTAAAGCGAAGGTATAAACGACCTTCCAATGATACCAATGCCGATACGAATTTACTATTACGAACGTGACTGTAGTAAATAGACAAGATTTTACAAATACAATTCTAAGTTAGCAAAATCGAAATAAAATCTAATGAGGTTAGCCGTATAACAGTAACTAACGTTTTGCAGAGAAAGATTTTATGTAAGATGCTTGTCACTGCTCGGTCCATCTCTGATGATGAAATCTAGTTTAGATATAATTGTGTTTATTTATTCCGCTATATTAACAGTGGAAATAGAAAATATTTGAATGTCTAAATGTAACAGTTATAGGAACAATTCCTTTTCGCGAGAATGAATTACTTCGATTCCTGCTTTCCATCGAGTTCTGCCACTCAACGCGCTACAATCGAAAATTAGAAAGAAAATTTGGAACGCAGTGTCTAAACACTTACTTGCTAGCTTAGCTAGTCCAGAGAGAGTAAATAAAAATAATAAATATTTCATTTCCTTTAGTGGAATCGAACCCACAATCCGTCGCATGCCTGCTCCAGCATCACGATTGGACCCCATTAAATTCTTAAGCTAATTATTTAATTATTATTATTTTTTATACAATTAAACTGTATAATCTTAAATGTATATAAGCTATGCATAAGACAAATGGATAGGATGCAAAGTTTCCCGTACTTGAGAGTAAGTAGAAAATTAGATACAAGTTCTAAATAGACGCTGTCGAATAAGTTAGAAGCAAATATCCGTGTTTCGCTGGCTTAGTTCCCAACTTATGGTTTTAATGTTTGTAAACTACATACTGTGTTTATAATTTATTAATCTAAATTATATTTGGTATAGGTTTTGGTATAGGTTCGATTACCATTTGAGGAAATTGAATATTTAATATTACCATTTTATTTTAATAATGAGGCCAGAATTAGGCGGAAACGAAAGCGTCTTAAAGGAAACGTAGTGTTTTAACATTAGATTTCCAGGTTTTCTCTGCCTACTGTGCTATCTGCGGGATACAGCGTGAAGCTAAAAAATATTATGTTTCTTAATAAAATGATCCATAAATACAATATAGTAATAACAATAATTTCAAAATAATATCCACGATAACTTCTTATAAGTTTTAATCTGATCAAAAACCAATGGCAAGGCTTAACTCAAGCAGCGGTCTTGTAAACACACAGTTTATTGAGACATTACTCATTTTTACGAGTATAGCTGCTTGGATACACAGTGCTATTGACTTTGTACGGAAGCTATAGGAATAAATAAGACACGTACAAAAGAAATATAAATATGTTAGCTAGGGCGTGCTGAAGTGCCTTTTGAATTGGGTCTTTTTTGTTATTTTAAAAATTTACCTTTTGTTTTTATTGGTTGCTTATATTCATATGGGATAGTTGTTGAAATGAAAAGTTATATTTTTTTTACTGTCAAGAAATTATAAGGTGGAATATTAGTGTATTTTTTTTAAGTAGATATTTACAATGATTTTTTTATTATAAAATCTGTTCCCCACTTTTCGCCGAATTCTGGAGATATTTCGTGTTGAATGGCGGAACCTAACGCCGCGCTTCGCCTCGCTATGAAAGCGTAGAAAATAACATATATCTACGAAGTTGCTTACGGTTAAAACTTTCAAACTCAGTATTTTATTATAAACTCATAATATTATTATACGTAATACATACATATGTATGTATTTATAGCCAATTTATAATGGACTAAACAAGGATATTGGAATTTTAAACGCCGTTCCTGACTCCTGTTACCGTCTTAGGTAATGCGTGTAAGGCGGTGATTATACTACACTTTGGTTGTACCCTCAAGCTATGAAATACTTCTGTATTACGATGGGATTTTTCTCAACCCTAAAATAGAATGGCCATTTATTATGATTTAAGTAGATTTCTGTTTTTTTTTTATAGAGGTACACCGAGTAGGATAGAAAAGGTGCTAGATTTTTAAATAGTAAATATTAATGTAATTAAAATAACATGTGATTATTTTAAAATTCACGCAAAAGTAACACTTTTTCAACTTAATAATAAAAGTTCAGTTTAGATAAATCAACAATATTTAATTGGACAAAAGACATATTATCGAAACAACTAACCTGTATTGAAAACAAATAAAAATAGTATTATTTAAAAAAAAATCAAGTGTTATTTCACATTTAGGGAATTCTTTAGGAAATTTTAAATAAGTAAGTATATAGTATTAACTAAAAAAATACATACAAACAAAATAAAAATACAGAAAAATATATGAAAACACGCTTTTAGGGAAGGTCCATCCATTGCTTACAATAATACAAAACTTGTCCCAGGCGACCAGGATTCGAATCAAGGCTCCGGGGCTTAAATAAATTTATTAACAAGCAACAATCCGTGACCGCCCCGACCATAAGTCACCTTATGGTTGTCACGAGGAAATTTAGTGTAAGTCTGAGATTGTATTAGGAAATGTATTGTACCTTCAGGTATACGTGACGTGACCAGACGTCCCGTTTTGAACGGGACTGTCCCGTTCGTTTGGGTGTCCCGGTCCCGAAATAGGCAAAGGGAAGTACAAATGCCTCGTTTTCCGTTTCGTCACGAATATCGTGGTGCGCTTTATCAAAAAATTCGTAAAAAAAAACCACCCTAAAATACTAAAGCCATTAAAAAAAAACAAAAGCGTTTCTCCAAACACCATGAAAAATTTACTTTCTAATACAATTATAAAAATTGAAAATTATAAAACCGATATCCCATTTTGAGCCGAATAAGGAATGGTCATCATTCCTCGCATTATTTTGTAAGAGCTATTATCTTAGTATCATTATCTTGGTATAATAAATTCGGATTTCATCGATGTTTCGATAGTTCTAGTTAATTAGAGTACTTCTAGGAATATTTATTTACCTGGAAATGGAAATCGTAAATTTCATTTTCCATTATTGTTACAGCAAATATTAAAAAAAATCTTCTAGTTATCGTTTTAAATCATAGAAATAAATATAAAACTAATAACAGGGTAGTGTCTAACATCAGGACCCTCCGTTCTCCATTTTATTTACAGTATTAATTTAAATTTGACTAAGTTAGGAGATTTTGAACATTATTATAATTGAATATTATTAAAATTTATGAAAATATATTACTTGATAGATATGTATTGAGAAAAACATCAGATTTCTCAATAATGGGATTAAAACCACGCTTCTTAAAATAATAGGTATTTATTAAACAACCAAAAAAACTAAAATTTAAAAGAAATGGAACTTCGTTGTCTTGAGGTTTTACGCGCGATAATGGGTTAAAATATGACTAGGAGCTTTATATGAAGTTTTCTATATATATTATACCTACAAATAGAGACTATATTTTATATAAAAAAAGTAATTAGTTAATGACATAGTATTTGGATATATATTTTTATATTATATTTCCTAAAGCAAACTACAAATCTATTTAACCGTAACTATCAATTTTCTTTAATTATAATATAATCGGACCAAATAAAGCAGGTGCCTCCAACCGTTGAGTACGAAACCATTTACATATATATACACACAAGCCAGAGGCATTCGCAAATTGGTGGTTTAATGCGACCTTTTTTATAATTGTAGGTGTAAAATAGCCCACATTACGCTGGCGTACGTTATAATTATGTAAATTCGAAAATTGACGAGATATTACGCTATGAGGGGGAGTACGTGACTATTACTTTGTATAATAATTGCTGGTATGTTTTACTAGCGACCCGCTCGCGGCTTCGCCCGCTAATAATAATATCAAGCTAGCCCAAATATAATAGTGAAAACTGCAATTAAATCGTTTCTGAGATTACCGTAAACAAACGCAGAGATAAAAATTTTAAAAATCATTGTTTTGGGTTCTATTATACCGATCAGTTAGATTTCATTATAAGTATGGAATATTCTATTTATTTACAACGCTTTCCAAAAATGCGCGAAAGAAATGTAACCTATAC
Organism: Heliconius cydno galanthus; assembly: GCA_036379175.1. Classification (NCBI taxonomy): domain Eukaryota; kingdom Metazoa; phylum Arthropoda; class Insecta; order Lepidoptera; family Nymphalidae; genus Heliconius; species Heliconius cydno. The sequence goes on from JAKRZM010001277.1 coordinate 176,686, forward strand.
TGTTTGTAAAAGATAATCTAAGAAACTATCATTGGTATGCACTAAGAGCTTCTATTAATATGAACTAAGAAAATCCAAAGATATTTCTATGGAAACCATGTTTCAACTGTAATCTCCTACTGGGACTCATTTGCTAATGGCACAAACAATCATTATAAGAGTCGCACTAATGACACGAATAGCTAGCAGCAATTTCTTCTTAACTAAAGTAATTTACTTGAACTGAAGAAATATATCTTCGTCCTTCAAACAAAACAACCAGTTCTAAAATTATAAGAGATATGCTGCACGTTCCAAGTGAAATGTACGGTAGGCGACGCTAGTTTACGAAATAAGAAAAAAAGGTATTAGGGCTATAATAATAAAGAGTAAAATTCCATAGCGCAAGTCATTGTGCAATGAACTGCATTTTCGATACAGATTGCTTACGTTCATCTATCACGATTAAACATCTCGCTCGTCTAACGGGAGCTGAGCAACTTGTACAACAGCCATTACTGCAATTTCGCAAACTCTTACACAATAAGAACTAAAACAATGTAATACGAAATTGTTAACAATTGAACTGATAAAAATCTGTCAACTATTAAACAAAATCCAATAGAATTGGTAGAATTGCATCTGTGAGAAAAGAACGATAAAATACTTTACATACATTAGTTTCTTCATATATCTCCTCCTCGCGGTGAGTAGCGTATACGTTTCTTTGTGCCCACCCGTGGGCAAATATTTCATTTTCACAATTTTCGACTTCATTCGTTGACCGGTTCACAAGTTCGCAATTGGCCACTAAAACTAACAACCTATCGCACAGTCTTCGTAAAATCCTTGTCGTAATTTTGCAGCTATCCTACAATGAAAAGAAATCAAATTGAAGGGATATATTTACAGGATAGGCTAGGCTTAACTACTGAAAGTGTTACAAGCAATATGTTTAAAGCATAACAAGGAAATTTAGTATTAAAACTATTAGTCATGAAATACCAAGTAGAATAAGGAAAACAAAATTGATAATTTATGGTCCCATAAACATGCAGCTTTTGCAACTTATAAAATAATATTGTATATATACAGGGTGGAAGAGGCAGCGCTCCTTTTACTGAAACTGCATATATTAATGAAGGTACCTCAACAGTTTAGGATTTTTTTTTCATTTCACGATTTTAATCCATACCTGTATTTAGTGCGACGCACACATAAGTGTACGACATTGCCGCTTTAACAGGTAAGTGTGTGCGTGCCTATGGTATACTTTACAAATGGTGTTTTATTTTAAAACGATAATTTTATTAATTATTTTGTTTGAAAAAATTACTTTTTAATTTTTTTTCTGAATTATATTAGGCTTTTATAGAGTAGTTAAAACTGTGGTTTCATTTAAAGTGGTGCTGACAATTCCACCCTGTATATAATGACAGACGAAAACAATACAATTAAGCAAGCAGATAGCATAATATATAAAAGAGATATCGATACAATGGAAACCAACAATATCGATGACCACTCGATGCAAAGATATAAGGTTAATTAACGCTACTATTATATTAATTACTTTATATTACTAAGCATTATTTACAATCACGAAGAGCAGTATCGATAACGGTATCTTTAAAACATCTGATATAATTTCGATTGGACATCTTGAAAGAGAATTCCAAGCGTAGGCAATATCCAAGTAATATTTATATTTCGCAATTGTAACGTATGAATATAATTTAATTATATAATTCTTATTTATATATAAAATGTTTTTAAAAATGTCAAAGAATTACAATTAAATTATTATTAAAATGTTGACTGAAAATCTAAAATATTGTAAAAAAATCAATAGTCGTTTTCGGATATCCGGTGATAGCCTACATGAAAGCTAAAATATGCTTATAAGACCTATGACTAAGTGACAAAACACTAAATTATAGTTCTAGTCAAGAAGGTACCATATTTAGGGAACCAGGATATTACCAAAATATTTCGTCAATATATCAATATAAATTACACGAATCGATGTTATCTACACCAAAAAACCAAGCAAATGTAGGTCCAGAGTTTTAACGATGCCCGATTTCAAATCTAAAATATCGATAAATATTTAATTAGAACCATCTAGATAATATTTTTTGCGACCAAAATCGATGTCATGGTGACGCAAGAGGGAAGCTATTTTTCTTTTTCATTTGATCTTTAAAAAAATAGAGCAAATTTAATTCTATTTTGTCTATTATAACCATCAAAACTTGACAAAAACTAAAATAAATAAAAATTCTGTTTAGAAATTATAATACTAGTACTAATTAACTAGATATCAGGTACGAAAATAATATTAGCAATACAAAGAAAATGATTGTAGTTTTAATTTTAATGACGAAGCGTTTTTAAAGTACAGCTTTGGAAGCCAAGTGGTTTTTGTGCACAGATTAATTTGTACTCTGTAATATTATATGGGTAGTCTCTACATACGTTTCATTTGAATAGTAAATAACAATAGAATTGTTTTTGTTCTGAAATATAAATAAGTTCATATTTACAACAAGAATAAACTAATAAATGTATTATATTAACTGCACATGACATTTAACTGTGTAACTGTACTGTATAAACATTTACTTACATGGAATTTGCGTCAAAAGGTACTTCAAAGTAATCGTTAGAATAAAATAAATAAATTAAGTTGTTTAAAGTCAACTCAGAGACGCTGATTAGCTTTAAATTAGCATTAAATCATTGTACGTCATTGTTTATACTGGTTTACTGGGACTTACGAGGGAATCACACTTAATTTTTATAACAAACTTATCTAGGCTAGCTGTTAGTGAAATCACAACCCTAAAATGTCGAAAATATTAAAACTATAATAATTAAGCATAATAAAATAAATACTTTAAGTATAAGTAAATATTCAAATACATATATACAGGATGTCCCAGGAGACAACGATAAAACGAAAACAGGTGATAGACCAAGTCGTGACAGTTATGAGAAAAATATAAAAAAAAATCTGTGTCATGTATTTTTCATATTATATTGATTTAAAAAAATATCGGAAAAACCGACACCCTGTGATGATTTTTCAAGTCCTAAGACTACAAATATTACTNTCAACTCAGAGACGCTGATTAGCTTTAAATTAGCATTAAATCATTGTACGTCATTGTTTATACTGGTTTACTGGGACTTACGAAGGAATCACACTTAATTTTTATAACCAACTTATCTAGGTCAGCTGTGAGTGAAATCACAACCCATAAGTTCAAAATATTAAAACTATAATTATTAAGCATAATAAAAAAGTAGTTTAAGTAAATATTGAAATTCATATATATATATATATGGATATAGAGCAATAAAGAACTGCCAGTTGGACGAAGCGTAGGTGGGTTTTGCAATTCTATTGACATATCAATTTGTTAGTAAAGTTAAAGGCAAAAACTGCTATGATGTAATCGTAATAGTTCCAATTATAATGGCGAATATATTTGAATAAGCATTCTGTTATTGATTGACAGCTTGTTTTTGTTGTTACATTTTTAACAGGGATTGTTGCAAATGTCGATCGTATCGGTGTTTTAAGTGTTATTTTGTTGTATTTGGTGTAATGTTTCATCTTGTTATAGAATGATTGATTAATTTTATTTATATAATATGGTTTTTTCCTTTTTTTTTAGCTTCATGCTGTATATATAGGTAGAGAGTAGAAAATATTAAATATTTCATTTTCTCGAATGGGAATCGAACCCATAACATGTCGCGTTCGGCTTCAATACAGTTAATCAAATAGAAATTAATAAGAAAATAATTAAACCTATTCCGTTTAAGAAAATAAAATTTATTTCTCTACTATAGACATACAAGGAAAATGGCTACAACTTTCTTTGTATTGCTACTGAACTGCTATCATTTACTTTAAGCGGTCATAATTATAATAATATTAGTCTATTAAAACAGTTTTATCATAACAGGTCAACATTTGCTTCATTTAATGATAGAAGATTGTTTCATTTAATGATAGAAAATAAACAGTAAATGATAAAGTTTGAATATCTTGAATAGCCGTAATGTATTGTTTAGTTAAGAAAGGTCGACTTAGTGGCTATCAATCATGAACTTCGTCGAGTACAATAGCATTGATTAAATTGTAAATGTAAAATTTGTAATGTTATGTAACGCGATGGTTAGGGGTTCGATTCCCGGAGGAATAAATAATTATTTACCAATATTTTCATTTCGATGCCTAGAAAAATTAAGCGGAGAGTGGGGAACGGAGTGTCTTAACACTTTATTCCCTCTGCTGTATGCAGATGCTTGAATATCTTGGTTTAGTAATATATTTATTTATACTATAATAGTATATAATTACGAATTCGAACCTCGTACCCCCTTAAGTGTTTTGAAATTAGGATAAGTGGTATATTTATAATATTCTATTCTAAGTATAGATGATGACCAACAAAGGCAATCTTTCGATAAACATTAACTTATTCCAGTTAAAGTAGCTACGGGCGGTAACTGTCCGCATTCTTATGAAACTATCAAAGCGATATATCATATTTGATTTCTCTATCAGATTAACTTGATGGGAATGGCCACTTTATGCTTTTATTATTCTTTAAATTTTGTTTTGAAATGTATGAAGGATTAATATTAGTATATTTTTTATATTAAAAACAAGACAATCTATTGACGCATATCTCCTTTCTCCAGTTTGATTTCAAAATAATCGTGTGTTTGGAAAAACAAGGAAACTTGGAGAACCGTATTTTTTCAAGTGCATCTATATAACGGTTTTGACAAATATTGTCACCAAATTTGGCAAAATTTGAATTTATTAAGTACACAGGATTAAAGATAACTATAAAAAAATAATTGAACAATTTTCCTCAACAAATATTCGTAAAGTTCAAGCGGGCGAAGCCGCGCGGAGAGGGCTATTAAATATCCACATTACTTGATAAATAAAAATATACAATTATAAATATATATTAAATTATTTCAGAGATTATAAAACGTATAATATTAATAAAGGTAATTACAAAAGCTCGCTCAAATATGCAGTAAGTTTAGTATAATTAATATTATTTATTTATGTTTATTAGCTTAGCTATAGCTTATGTAAACTTAGCTTTAGCTATAAAACCACAAATTATAAGTGACACTTAAACTTAACCCATTCCACGAAAGCTCACAAAGCTCGTAAACAGAGGAACTTTAATGCACTTCAAACACTCGTGATGCTAATTTTTCACAAACATTTTAGTTAAAGTTAATTTTGAAGTGGTTTTTCGATTAAATAGTCTAGGCACGTATTTGAATGTTTAATATGTGTTTTTTCCTATTTTTTTAGTTTCAACTTATATCCCGTACTTAGCAAAGGAAAGGGAACCTGGGAACTTAGTGTTAGGACCCCGTTTCCCATTAAGACACTACTGTTCTCCTCTTTCCACCAAATTCTGGAGGCATCGCGTGCTAAGTGGTTGGTCTTAATGCCGAAATATTTAACTCTCCCGAGTGGGAATCGAACCCCACAACTTCGATGGCTTTAATAAGTTATAATAGATCTGTATATAATATAGAAAACTAAATTATAAATTAGGTTATAACAAACTAAGCTAGCTTAATATAAAGAACTACTTACACTAAACGTTAAGCTAATATTAGCTTAATAATGGTAAAGCAGGTTCTTTAAGATTTTATAACACATTCGATGGAGATTGTAAAAGTATATTTCTCTATAAAAATAACTTTTTATGAACCATATTTGTTATTGGGCTTATTTGTAATTATTTAAAATTACTATAGGTGTATTATAATTTACATTGTATCATATCTTGGAATTTTCATATTAAAGAAGATATTCGCAGCAGGAGACTGACTGAGTGACTGTAAACGGTGATTATGAATTTGGTCCACACTAGAGACCCACACGCGGCTTCGCCCGCTTATGCTTATTATTAGATTTTAGCCAAATTATACAAAACCTTTATATAAAATGTAGGCTATGTGTTATTTTGATATATAAGCTTCACTACTATAAAGTTTCATCTAAATGTGTTCAGTACTTTTAGCGTGAAAGTGAAGCAAACATCCATCCATCCAATCAATCCATCCAATACATTTGTAATAATTAATAAGGATTTTAATCCTAAGACAATATGAGAACCACTACTTGGCATACAATTTCTCGAATTCGGAGGGGAAGACAGAGTGTCTTAACTCTAGGCTCACTGCCTACCATATACATATGTGGAACAAACGATGCTGAAAAAAAAACCAAATGCTTTGAAAAAAAGACAAACTAGAATTATTGATGAGTACATACATTTAATGGGTAAAGGTTGTCGTCTTACATAATATGTTTATTATTTATTATTGTAAGCAATACTATGTAACTTAAGTCTCCAGTATTTGTTCTTGCAAGATCAGTGATACAAGCAAGAGGTGCAAGGTTACCAGGTCAAGTACAACATATCTCTTACTCTTAGAAAACTATTTTTTGTAAAGAATTCAAATAATATGCTTCTGAATGTTATATTTCAGCTTTTCATTTTTGTAGTTGCTATGGCTTTTTAGTATTTACACAGTATAATCATAGTTTGGTACGTAGGTTCGTATTTTTGTCTTATTATTTATTTACATTTTCAAACTTTTCTAGAGTTAAAAATATAAAGGATATGCATAGTTTGAAATTTGTAGTTAGAAATTATATAGAAGATATTCAGGGTTTTTTTATTGAGGAAAATAGTTTCTTTTAAAGTATCTATCTATAGTAAATATACTGTTTTGCTAATTGGTTTTTTATTCGTTTTTAACTTCATTTTGTATTCCACACACAGCAGGGTGCACAGAAGGAACGTAGTGCTAAGACACTCGGCTTTTCATTAATCACATATATAGTGGCGGAACACAACGCCGCGCACTGCCTTTTTCTTACTATCCTTAAAAAAATTGTGTGCGAATATAAAAAAATAACACTTACAGTGCCAGTCACGTAAAAAATGATTATTATCTGAGAAGGGACCCTACATCACTACTGCGGTACTCTTTAATGAATCAGTAAATGCGATTCGTGCTTAGTATAAATATAAAAGAATACATATTTATTATTTCCTGTCTTGCGGAATAATAATAAATTTCGTCGAGACGTTTTCTTTAAGGGACAAGGATGTGGCTGTAACGCGACGGATGTGGGTTCGATCCTCAGTCGAGGAAGTGAAATATTTATTTAAGGAAATATAAGCTTCCATTTCTTCGCTCTGGTGTCGAGGCAAAGCGCGGCTATGAGTTCTGCCACGCAATGCCTCCAAAATTCGGCAGAAAGTGGGGAACGGAGTGTTTTAACACTAGGTTTCCTTTGCCTACCCTGCTGTGTGCGGGATACAGCTTGAAGCTGATTTAGTATTTCCAATAACGGAAAATATTATATAGGTATATGAACTATTGATTGGAATTCGAATTTAAGACCTACGGTTCACAGACCTACAGTACGGTTCACGGCTAGTTAACTACTAGGCCTAACAATACATTAGTTTTTTTTAAATATCATCAATATTATAAAAAAAATAACATTTTGGTTTATTTTATTTTTATATATTTTTTTAAATGGCAACAACAACTTCATTTTGTTAGCTAATGCATTTTAACTTAACCTGTACAATAAATGGGAATTTTAATGTGAGCATTTCGCGTTATTTACTTTTGTGCTGCATTTACGGTCGTAAACTAACTCTTGCATATAAATATGTGTTTTAGCTGGTAACATTGGCGTAGAAAATTTTTATTAGGTTCCATCGCTTAAGATTTTTATTATTTTACTTTGAAAATATATTTAAATATATTAAACGTTTTGATTGCTTTAAAAATATTTACTTAGAAAGCCACTCAAATACTTTTTTTTTTTAAAGTAAAAAAATATATTTATTTTTATTATTATCTATACTTATTGTAATTTACTGCAATGCAGAGCCGATACAATAAAAATCATTATTTTATTAAAAAAAAATAAAACAAAAGAACACAATATACCTAATAACAACTGCTTTATAACATTCACATTTCATTTTCTTCATGCTCTATAAAATATTAATATATTTTATTTTACATGGAACTATTAGTTAATTAATATTATAAATATAAATTAATAAAAAAAATGAAAATTAATAAATTAATAAATTTAAATGAAATTCACGAGACAAAATTTGAACATGGTTGTCCAAAATTGCATTTCTCGTCCAAAAATATAACTAACTAACAATATAATTGACTAATTGAATAACAAGAAGGCGAGGCCAACAGCTCCACAGCTCCTACGCGTAGGATACCGTAAATCTAGAACTTGTCTAGACTTGTTCGATGCCAAGTGAACTACGTGACTTAGTGCCAAATACCCACATATGCAACAACCCATGTGAGATATAAGGGTTGCTATAAATTAGATATTCTTTATAGATAAATAGATAGAAAAGATTGATTGAATTTGAATCCTCAAAAACAGGTAGGGTAGGTTCCTGGGGTAGAAAATACCCCAATCTTGTTAGATTAAAGTAGTGTGAATTTTGCTTCTCGAGTCCCAGTGTCACTTTTAAGTCAGAGCCCAGTCGTAGCGGAAGGTCTCAAGTGTGTGACTGTTAACCTGGTTTGTGGGTTCGATTCCCACTAGGGAAAATGAAATGTATTTAAATTTATTTCACTTTGTTCTGCAACCATAATATAATCATCAACCATATTCTACAACCATAACCAAATAATACCGGTAAAATACGAACTAAATTACAAATTATCAACGAAACGTGAAACAAGTTATCTTGTAAATACATAATTGCTATTAGCATTCGTATTAACATGAATGTCGCTGTCGCTGATCACATCAAATGAATAATAATATGACATGCGAGACGAATTATTATATAATCGATGCTTATTAAACTGTATAATTAATAATTATTATTATTGTTTTTTTTATACCTGTATAATATACCTACTTACTTCTTTTATATATGGGGGAAAAATTAGAAATGTATATTTGGGTCTTTTGGTGCAAGAATGACTTAATTTCACTTAAAAAAAAACATGTTAAATAATGTTAATGAACGCAAAATGTGCAAATACGTCATTTTTGAACTAAATGCTTGTAATTTCATTATAGATAATGTAGTATATAAAGGTTCTGGGACGAGAGGTAGAGGGAACCTGGGAACTAGTGTTACTGCTCCGTTCCTATTAAGACACTTACGTTCCCTACTTTCCGACTATATCTGAAGGCATTGGGTGTGGCGGAATTCAACGCTGCGATTGCCTTGTTACTAGAGCGAGGACAATAAAATCTATATTAATCTAATATTAGTTCATATTTACGTTTAATCCAGGCCTTTTTATTTTTTTCTAATATTCCTAATGTCATATCCATTATTTACTCTTGCTAGATACAATTACTTTTGTCAAATAAGCTAGTATTAGTTAACTTAATTATTTCACGTTATCAATTAAAGCTAATAGCTAGATTGTTTAGTGTTTATTTTGCAAACCCTAATTGACGATTATCTTTAAATAAGATAAGTCCTAATTTCAATTTCAAGACAAATTTACAATTCTATCATTTCTCATAGAAATATATATTTTGGCCTTATGTAGAGAAGATATTATAAGCATGAGGCACAATGGACCTTAGGGATACAGGGCTCATAGTGTTGCAGGGCGAGAATTTCGGAATAGTTCCTGGAATTTGACACCCAAATTTCCCCGAGTAGAAATCGAACCTGCAGCCGTAATGTTTACAATCACTCGCTTGTGCCACTGTGTCAGACGGCCTCAACTTATTACTTTCTTCTGTATATAACAGGGAGCGGAAACGTAGTTATAAGAAATGGCATCGTATACTTTTCCTCTAATTTTCGACATATTGTTCCATACCAAAATTGTATTCTGAGCTAAAATATAATTGTTTCTCCAAAATTGAATCCACAATCATCGCTCACAACCACCTAATCACTGAATCACGATGCCTTTAATATCTTTCTTAGTATTACTAGAGTAAACGAACCATATAAAACAAACAACTAACATTTACATCTTAAAATTATAATTACTATACGAATCCCTTTCATACGCGTTGGTCATGAATGTATGCAAAAGTAATATAGAAGTTTTAATATAGTTATGCAAATTCCATTCGACTAGCAACAAACATCACAGGGCTAGCTGCATCTGGCTGTTTACTTTTGAAATGTGCATTATTCATTAATTTATTTAAATGGCTTTAAGTTTTAATGGACGTTTATGAGTGTTTGTTAGTAAATATTTACTCGTGTTAATTATTAAATTGCTTTAATGATTTATAACAGTACTTGTACTATAAAATTGTAAATTCGGCAGAAAGTGGGGAACGGAGTATCTTAACACTGGGTTCCCTCTGCCTATCCCGCTGTGTACGGGATACAGCGTGAAGCTGATTTTAATATTTATATAAAATTTTTAATTCATCTGTAGTAAAAATATTTAATTTAAACTTAAACAATAGCCTTCATCAAATATTAGTGTGTAAAAACAGAATGAATATAATAACAACGTTACTTTTAACAATGTGCCGTAGATATTAAATTAGAATTTATAATATAACGAAACTTATATTTGTTTTTAATAGAGTTTTTGCATACTTCGGCCATATTATTAAAAGTTAAAAAATAGATTAGTTAGAATTGAATTGGATTGCCTTTTCGTATTAATCTTCTTTGTGTATTATAACTTTTTACTGAAATTGATTATTTTCGAAACTTAATTATTTAGAAAACTTAATTATAAGCCATGTAGTTCTTTGTAGGCTTGTCATGTTATAGGTGAATGATCGTGGTATTTTTTGGTTTTCTTCTTTTTTTCCCCTTCCAATCTCTTTTTCTCTTTAGGGAAACTATTTCTGTTATGCGATGGGGATTATATGAGGCTCATGCTCCTGCATCCTACTCACTGAAATCTTATGAGGACCCTTTACTTCATTATTCGAAGCCGCGGATACACTTTTATAATTTACAGAAATTATAGAGGTTTTGCTCAAAATCTTTGTATTTTTCTGTTTCTCTAATAATTGGCAATAGAAATCTTATATGTCGCTTATACCATATGTAGTTAGTATTTAGAGAACAAACGCTTGGGTCCTTTAGATAATTTAATTGGAGAATTAATAATAAAAAGATAAATAATAATAATATTTAAATGGAGAATCAATAATAATTATGCGTAGTATCCATTATTTAACGGACCCAAGTTTTAATAAGCACCCAATAGTCGCTAAAATTATAATATTCTTACTCAGGTATATTTATAGAAAATAAATTCACTGAAAGTAAAAAAAAATATCAAAACGCATATATAAATATTATGGTGAAAAAAAATAACTTTTCAATGAGTAACTAGCTAGGGATGTGTGTTAACGCCGCATTGCGGGCAAACACTGTCTGGAGTAGAGTTCAAACTAAAATAGAGAAAGAAAAAATTAGGTATTAATACATTTAATATGTTGAAATATGTTAATTAATATAAGATGTTTTATTTAAACTTTGGTCTAAGTTCGTGCTTAGAGAAACAAACTTGGATATTTAAATGATCACATATGTTATTTTACTCAGTTCTTTTATTTTGATTTAGCTCTCATTTTTTTTTAAATATAAAAGAAAAAATAAATATTTCTTTTATGAAATGCCATAATACAAACTGAGGAACGGAGTTTCTTAACACTAGATTCCCTCTGTGTACTCTGCTGTGTGCAGGATACAGCGTGAAATCGTCATTATTTTACAAACATACCTACATATATATATGTATATATATGACAAATATAACGTCCTCCATTATATTCCTGTCGTTATATTTTCGAACGTGAATTATTCGAAGCGGGAACAGCTGCATTTCATAAAAAAGTAGAAATAAAATTTTGAAACCAGCCAATTGGAAGACACCTAGGTATTACAGGCGCTGCGTGACGATTTAAATATTTTACTAAAGCTGTGCCTTTATTTTTCAATACTGTTTGTAGTTTTGTATTAATTCCAAAAAAATATATATGTATATGTTTATATATTATTTAGTTCAATTGGAAATAAATATTAATACTTCTTATTTCTCAATGTGTTTTCTTTTGAAATATCTCAGAGAATCAACTTAAGCAATTGGCCAATTTCATAAAAATTAATAGAGATATAGAAATTTATTAATATTCTTTCATGACATTTTTTTTTAAAGAAGTAAGTAGTTGTTGTTAAAAAAGATTCATAATCGTAGGTTTAATGTCAAAATTTGTAACAATTCGAAAAAGTAAACAAAATTCCCATAAGATCCTTAGATACTCATAAAAATTGTCAATTCATTTAATTTTAAATTATTTTTCTAGGTAAAACTCGATTTGGTTTGCGTTCTGGTTTAAAATAATTTTCAATGATAACTACTATTATATTGTCTGATTTGAAGGAATAGATCAGTCGCCCACGCGCTCGCTTGCACACAGTACTATCGCTGGCCTAGATTCGATTTAGGGAAGGAACAGCTATTGTGTTGTATGCACTTGATAAAGAAAAAGATACTTCTATTATAATTGGAATAGCAATTCATGTAATTTAAAGGAAAGATAGATAAATTAACTGTTTTTGTGATAGTCATCAAAATTTTTATATTATTTTTTGTATGAAAGTTGTTAGTTTTTTGAGGAGAAAAATTCATTTTTAGTCATAGTTTTTCTTCAGTTTCAAGCTAACATTTTTATATGACATATTTTAAACAAATAATAATAATAACACGATTTAAAAGAAGATATGAAAAATTCAAAGAACAATTTTTTAGTAAAGTATTGTTTCTTACCTTAGCTTCGAATTAAATTCTAATCGGTTGGATTTAAATCTACAATAACTATTAAATAACAACTAATATAAAAAATAGTGTAGTAGAGAGTTTTAACACTAGTTTCTAAATTATCCTGCTATATGTGGAATACACCATGAACTAATATATAGCAAAATAATTTAATAATACAATTACCTGACAATGCACATACTAACCTACCTAGACAACCGACAACCATCGCGTGTACAATCAAAACCGTCACAGCCAACAAGTAGCTAAAATAATAAGATTCATATCTAAACATGCCTTATAAGAGCATACACATGTAACAAGTCGCGTGCCGATTGTTATATGTCTCTATAATTGTTTTCTCGCGAAGCAAATGCTTATGAACTGATAATGTATTTAAATACTAAATTTCTACTTTGCTTGAAGTGAACACGCGAAAGGTTACTATGTGTTAGAGGATAATGACTCTGGTAGTACATACATGCATAAATTTAATAAAACTGTTAATGGCATTTTGTTGGCGAGTGGAGAGGTAAGTTTGTTTGTTCATATTAGTAGGTATATATTATGGAAGATAGGTATCATCTTTATAGTTAACAACATTAGCTAGTTTCAAATCAGAATCTCCAGAATTCAGTGTAAAGTGGAAAATGGAAGTGTATTAATGGGGACGGAGTGTCTCAACTCTAAGTTCTCAGGTTCCCTTTGCAGGGTAGGCCTGTCATGAGCGAGATTAATAGTAGGCTAATGCATTTTAAATATTAATACTTTTCGTATTTAAAATATTTTATCCAAAATAGATTTAAGACGTACTTACTGTAAATATATAGAATTTTACTATATAACAGGATTTTGACGTTCCCACACATACAAGTGTTGAGAAGGAAACATCATTATTTTAATCAATCATTATTAAGTACGTACGGCGCCAATAACCTACTCGTATGTGGCGTTGTTAGTTCATAAATGTCGATCAAATTAATAAACTTATAATAATATATACTTCCTCTACAAAACATGTTTAAATTCACCTCATATAGTATATTCCGTGGGCGGGTTAATTGCCCTGATTTCGATCGAATTTTTTGTTGTATTTAAGCAATTTATTTGTCTATCGTTCTTCCTGTTTGCCTTATTTTGAATTAATTAAAAATTATAGCACACTTTATAGCATTCTTTAAATGAAAATAAGTATTAATAGTATTAAGATAATTACTTTATAATCGTAGCATCAAATAATACAGTTAAAATTTCAATATGAAACGTTTTTAATATGAACTTTTTTTTCTTATTTAATTGCTAAAACATGTATTTATTAATTATTACAACTACTAAAACTAAACTAGATTAAAAATCTAGTTTCTTTGTTAATGGCTGGAAATAAAAAAAAACTTTATCACCAAATGAAAAGATAGAAGATAGTGATGTGACATAACACACAGATGATACATTTACCATAAAAAAAATCCTTTACTTATAAAATAAAAATATCAACATTCAACCCACATTATTTATTTAGGTTTATTTATTTATTTATTTAACTATCCAGAACGGTTTACGTCAATCAAAACAATTCCCTATTTGTACTTACGAAAACAAAGCACAGATAATAAATAACAAAACGATAAGCAACCACAGATAATCTATAAATCATATAGATTAAAACGGGTTACTGTGAAATCGAACCTTAAGCCTAAGTAAAGGCCGGAACAAATCGCTTATTCTGAAGTAAACAGCGTGCTTTATTACCATGAAGTTATTGGTGCACGTAATTTATTGATTACTTGTTGTATGGATAGATAGTTTTAATCGTGTATATATGTATGTCCAATTCAAATACAAATTCAAAATATTCTTTATTAAAATAGACTAGTATAATAAGCACATATAAACGAAATGAACGAACATATAAACAAAAAGCTACCACCGGTTGCAAAGGCAGCCGGCAAGAAACTCATATAAATAAGAATATGTGTTAATAAGAAAAATAACCTAATAATAGAGAGGGAAAATATTTTTATTGTATTTTATCAAAAAATATAATAAATATATTTATTTGTTAAATGGAAAAAAATTAGAAATATTTTTTTTATTAATATTGTTATATTTAATTTGTATATTAATTTCGTTTAAACTTTTCATATCAATATTTTGATAAAGATTTTCTACGAAATCCACAAAAAGTCAACATATATCAAAACAATAAATATAGCTGCTGCAAAACCCAAAACGATTGTATCGACATTGGGCTTGCATATCAGAAAACCCATTCGACATCACGTTTCCAAACACAGCAGTAGCATTGTTCTTTAGAAGATGTGGGCAGGCCCACGTGCTGGCGCTGACCAGTTGAGACACAATGGCCTGTTCAAACGTTATATAATAGATGGATTTCGTCATATATTTCTAAAGAACCTTAAACTCTTGCCTGGACGGGTGAATAACATTCTTCTAATAAGGAAAAATGCTCATTAAAGTCATAAAAACAAAGAATGATTCAATCGTGGTAACCATAATTTAGTATGAAGATATCAGCGAATCGTACATAAGCCGCCCACGTGTTTAATGTAAACCCACATTGCACGTTTATCTCAATCTATTTGAACTGGGGACACTACGAGGCGGTGCAAGTCGTAAACTAGCTACTAAATTTTTGAAATAATACGCTTTTAAGGTTGTTTTTATATGAGAAATACGAAAAGAATTCCGGAATTCATGCAATATGAGGAGCGGAGTGTTTTAACACTAGGTTCCCTCTGTCTACTCTGCTGTATGCGGGATTGAGCGTGACGCTAAAAAATATTTATTTATATACTTTTTTTATAATTTGACGAATACTGTGCATTTTAATCCAATTTACACTTGTCTGCAACAAATTATATTAAACTCCAGTTAACGAATAAAATATGATCATTTATAGTTATACTTTTAGTAAAATCTTTAAAACAATTAAAATAATTAACTGATTTTTCTAGGTAATTATTACGAAAGGAGGAAAAAGAAGCAAGTTACTTTAATTTTTACAAAAACCTTTCTTCTCTAAGGCTGTATTTCCTATATAAAAATAATATAGAAACAATAGCATATACTAGTTAGATATAGCTTATACAGCCATCGTAGGGGTAGTTCAATACACCCGACAAGAAATTAGATTACCGCGCGTTGACACTATGACGCAGACTATAGCCGCTCCTAGGAACTAAATTAAATTAACTATTATAAATAATAAATGTTCCCATTGTTGTGTTTTCAAAACTAATTATTATAATAAATTAAATTTGATCGTTGCTTTTTAATGTTTATAATTGAATTGAATACGGACCGAACTGTACGACCAGAGCGAAGAAATGAAAATATTAAATATAATTTCCTCGATTGAGAATCAAACCCGCAACCTATCGCATTTGACGTCGGTACGACTCTAATTATTTTTAATATTATATATTAATTAAAAATAATTGTTTTTAATATTCAAATTTTGTATATATTTATGTGAATAACTTCCTAAGTGAAAAGGTCAGTGAAAAGGATGATTGATGTACTCATATGTATACGGGTGTACCGTACGGAATGCCGCAACGTGGTGAGGCTTACGTCGATAAAGTAAACGCTACTCGTACATTGCTAGAGTATATGAGGTATTGAATTTCCTAAGCATCTATGTAAGAATTTGAAAATAGGAGGTATTTTTATTTTAAAAAATAGGAGGTTACATATTTTTTTTAGTTTCAGGCTATAAGGATAATAATAAGCAGCAAGCAGGCAAATATTTTGTTTTTCTCGAGTGGGTATCGTAAATTTTCAAATAAATCAAATCAACTTCGCGCTGTATCCCGCAAACTGCAGGGTCGACAGAGGGAATTTAGTGTTAAAACATTCCGTTCCCCACTTTCTGCGCAATTATGAAGGCATTGTGTGTTGAGTGGCGGAATTCAACATCGTGCTTTTGCCTCGACTAGAGAGCATGAAAATATAAATATAAATAAATATTTCATTTCCCCGAGTGGAAATCGAATCCAAAACCAGTCTTGTTTACAGTCACACTTTATAACCTATTTTTATTACTAGCTCTTAGAATAAATCGAACCATTTTTTTCGATGTTTAATAATAAACATATTCGCAATATACCTATATCAACAATGAAATAGCTACAAAATTTAAAAGAAAAACATAATTAACTAACGAATGAGCCAGTAAATATTTACAAATGAAAGTAACATCTTACTCATCCGTAAGACACTAGCAAAGCGTGAACACTGGAACAATCAATACTGATTTATGACCATCCTCCACGCTGCGTGACCGCCGGTAACTGTAATTCTATTTGGGAAAATTGAATTCTATCAAGAATTTAAAGGTAAAAGATAGTAAAACATTTTTCTAGACTTTTTGGGAACCTAAATTGTAATGGTATTTGTTGTACCTTTTAAAGGTCTTTTCTTTTTATTGGACAGTTCTTCTGATCTCGTTATAAATGTTAGATTTTACTGCTAAGCTACAGGGGATATACAATTTTTATTCTGTCCTAGAAAAATCCAGAGAATTACAATTAAAACGACGTTTTTATATTTTAATATATTATTTAGACATTTAATTAAATATTCCAGCCAGTCGCGTTTCTCTCTCGCGGAAATTAAATATTTTATATTTTCATTTGTTCGCTCTGTATGTCAAATGGGGAACGGAGTGTTTTAACACTAGGTTCCCTCTGCATACGTGGCGCTAAAAAAAAAGAAAATAATAACAACTAAATATTACAACCTAGCTACTGTCATTATCTAGGAACTATACCATAAATTGTGATCAGAATCCATCACACAATTTACGCCTGAAAGGTAAATAATGATTTTAATGAGCTACGCCGGCGTAAATTGCCGTTATAAAGGTATTTAAATTTTCATGTAAAATAGCATGCAGGAATACATAATCACTTCTAAATAATGATTTGAAAATTTGAAATTTATAGCAACAGATATGTTTTAAAGTAGCATCAGGTTATTTGGACAATAGGTTAGAGCGTGCCTAGTGTCATGACTCTACGTTTTTTCTCTTTGCAAAAAATTGATTTAGGCGTTTTTGAAGATGGAACGAACCCACAATCATTATTTACATTCAGAACATGTTCCACTGCGCCACATGGCCTCATATCTGTGGTATGTTGATAATATTCATTTGGGTAAAATCAAAACACTAATTTTATTGTTAGGAAGTTCGAATGTATGACCTTTCCGTTGCGATAAGATAGTGATGATACATTACACAACGCCACCTAATTTAATAAATATATCGTAAAGTCAAAGAAAGTTGTCATTTGGTATAATTTTTTTTTCAGCTTCACGCTGTATCCCGCACACAGCAGGGTAGGCAGAGGGAACCTAGTGTTAAGACACTCCGTTTCCCACTTTCTATCGAATTCTAGAGGCATTGCTTGCCGCTTTTTGGCTCGACACCAAATAAACGAGCGAATAATTGGAAATATAAACGTAAATAAATATTTGGTATATTTATAATGCATATTTCAATATTAATAAATACTTAGATTTAGCTTTAGAGTATCTTATTCCTTGTATTTACATTAGTTACATTTGATTTAGTAATCTCATCGCGATAGTCGTGGATTCGGTCCTCATCCGGGGCTATTATTGTATATTAATAAATACCATTTCCCTTTTTGGTAGTTGAAGTGCGGTATTAATGAAAAATAAAATGTTATTTATACCTATATTTTTATAACTTAAAGATTTTATTTAATAAAATCAAAATCTATTTACGAAAACTTAAAAGGACTTTACCAACATTCCCCTACCGTGCAAACAAAAACATATAAATTTAATATGATTATTTACGATTATCTCCAATTGTATGTGGCCACATTTTTTTTATACCCAGTCTTGACAATCCGATTATTATACCGTTAAAAAAAGGTACCGTTGAACTGATTTACGGTTTGTCGCACGATATTGTAAAATTAACTTTTTAAAATTGTTTTTTTTTTGTAAAATTAACTTAATATAAAGCTAGTTAAATAAATAATTCAGTTATTTTTGAAACTTTGGTTATTGTAAGGTAACTTCATCTATTTCGCAATATTATACAAGATATTCTTTAAAAAAAAATTAAGTTACGAGTCAGGAAATCTTGGACAAAATAAAGGAATTATTATATTTAAATGTTATAATGCAATAATTTTCTATGGAATCATCGATGTTTGGTGGTATCCCCTATGTAGCAGGTAGACAGGGTACTTAGTGTTAGGGCACTCCGTTCTCCACTTTCCCCATCTGTGAGGCATTATTTACCAGAGCGAAGAAATGAAAATAATAATAAATAATAAGTCATTCCTTCGAGTGGGAATCGAGCCCACCACCACGTTTAAAGTCACACGCTTGTACCACTGCGCCATTACGCCTCATAATATTAAATAACGGAGATAAACAGTTTTACATTAGAAATAAAATTAATAATATCATTATATATCAGATAATCTACTTTCAATTGAACGACTTCTATGAAACAGATAAACATAATTCGCTTAACAATGCTCAATAAACGTTAAATGCTTTTGATATCTTCATCAAAGAAATAACTTCAAGAGATTTGTTCCAGAATTTTAATAAGTTATAGTTTAATTATGGTCAATTTGGGTCCTCTCGTCGGTCTGTCCATAGTTTATACAGTTTACGGGCACAGCTATTCAATTGGAATGACCGTTTTGGATCCAACAAAGCGAACTAAAATGGTGGATAAACCATAAAATATTCATAATTCGTTCAACAATGAAAGCATCCGAATCAAAGCAACCCTCGATAAATGTGTTTATTAATCGTATTATTAGGTTTTGTATTCGATTATTCTATACGTTTCAATATATTATATGGCCTGTATTTTGTATTTCGCCTGTTTTTAATATCTCTGTTTACTGAATATTTAGCTCACTGAATGAACACTGTGAAAAGGAAAATATTTGTGGAATTATTTTTTGCTTTACATTTAGGTTCGTTGCTGGTTAAATACGAGTATAATTGGTTTTTTTTTCCACTGGTCAGAAATGTTAATAATATCTAAATTATATATTCAAGCTTCACCAGTCTTAATTGGTTCCTATATCAATATAATTAACTGATAATATTTTAACTAAAGTATAAAGAGGCCGATGGAACAGTCATAAATAATTTTTTTGTCTCCAAATAAAATAAAAAATATACATTATCTTGTTGTCTATTAATAATTCATAAGTCAAGGCAAAGATTGGATAGAATATATTTTATTTTCTATGGATAGATTATACTTTTTTTTTTATTTTAATAATATGTGCTAATGTGACAAATTTCTTTTAAATAAAAAAATCAGCTTCACCTATAGTTGAACCTATTGTTAAAACACTGTTTCTTCCGCTGAATTTTTGAAGCATTGCGTGTTGAGTGGTGGAACTCAACGCCGGACTATTGCCAGAGCGAAGAAATGAAAATATTAATAAATAATAATTACTACCCTCAAATGGGAATCGAACCCATAACCGTCGCGTTACAATCGACGCCACGCCACAACGGCACGACAATTTTATTGAATCATATATAATAGAGCAGTAAGTAATAACTAGCCTTGATTGAAGCGAACATTATAGCCGAGCTATTTCTGATGAATAGAATGCATTAATGAAATCGTTCGACAACCCGAAGCTCAACGAGGAACCAACAAAGCACCCACTGACTGACATCACAGATCCCCACGTCGGCGATCGTAAATTCTGCCCCTTACAACGATTTTACTGCTAGATCAATAAATAAACTTACGTTTGTGGGGAATACAAAAAAAACGTAGACTTCAATAATAGCTATATTACTTTCGACGCATGCGCGTGCGCATACCGCTATTTATTGGTTCGTGTTTCAAATGAAGCCTATTTCGCACAATTGGTTATACAGGGTGGAAGGTAGACGAATATTATCAAGTACAGTACAGTGGTGATTGAACCCTCAATGACAGATGGCGAGGACAATGAGCGTCATTGTTAGTACAATTTCCTATTGAAGTTCTGGGGGCATTTTTGCGTATTCATGCTATTTGTATTTTTTCTCTATATTTCCGCAATATGAGTCTGTCAGATTAGTGGTTGTTATTAATTAGTTTTTTTGACAATCGTAGATAATTGGTGTGTTGAAAAATTATATTATTAGAGGAAGATAAATTGTTTTGCTAAGAAATTTTAAGTTTTTTAAGAGATTTATAATTTCAAAATAATGTGAGTTTGAGATATGTAAGCTATTAAAAAGAAATCTGTAATAGGCATGAGTGCGTAAGATAAAAAATTTAAACCCATCTAGAAAGTAAAAGTGAAACACCAATTGGTAAAAAAATGAGATATTTTAGTTGAATACATTAAAAATATTTCTTTACGCTAAATCTTATTTTCATTATGTAAAACATAGATTTAATCTAATTATAAAAATATAGTTTTTCAAATAAGAACACGTAGAAAATAATCGAAGCGATAAAAATCTTTTTCTTAAATAATTAATCTTTATCTATTCTACTTAAGCGAATGCTTTGTCCATTATTAATTTAACGATATTAATAATGCATAGTACTGATTAATTAAGACTAATTCCCAGAACGTATAATATGTATGTATGTTCAATACATATATCTAACAGCTAGCGTGAGATGGAAAGTGGTTTCCATTTCTATTAATATATCATCTTAATTATTAATGGCTTATCGTCTAGATACTCACGCGTTATTATTTATCATTTAAAATTACTAAACTCTCATATTGTAACATATCCATGTAAACTCAACCATTTCACAGTTAATTTATTAGAATCTATTTATTATTGTTTATATGAAACTTTTGCTATCAATAAGATCCTCAGAAGATTTTCAATATACTCCCATGAATACTCTTACGTCATCTTGGTTCAAGCATTTTGTATGTGCCTGATATTGCACGATGGTTGCAGGTTCGAATCTCATTCAATGCTTTTTACAGTTGGAAATATTCCTTCACGTCCTTCACGCACCTACATATAGAAAATTCACCAAATTAATGCTGAATTCATTGTTTTTCTTTGTAAACAAATTTAAATGCTATATACCTTGTGTCTATTTATCTATCTATCTATCTATCTATCTATCTATCTATCTATCTATCTATTGTTAAAGTAATCCCTACATAGAATAGATAGTACTGCTCATTGTTAGACATTCGAATGTCATTGGTAGAGGTAGAGTAATGTCTGATACGTGACGTTATTATTTCCAATAACGGTTGCACTGCGGTGAAAGTGAATTAGGTGCAACTGCAATATGTACGGGAAACTGCACGTCTAACAGACTGAAGCGGT
The DNA here is from genome assembly GCA_036379175.1 of Heliconius cydno galanthus. Lineage (NCBI taxonomy): Eukaryota > Metazoa > Arthropoda > Insecta > Lepidoptera > Nymphalidae > Heliconius > Heliconius cydno. The sequence goes on from JAKRZM010001277.1 coordinate 198,856, forward strand.
CAGATTGGGTAATAAATACATAATAATAGTAATATAAATTATGATAAATATTGATAAACGCAAAGATTTTGTTTGTTTTGGGTAAAGTTTATGTAGTGTTAGGTTTAAGTGATTTATCACAATCGTTGTATAAGGAGAAAATGCTTAAAATGCTTAAAAATCATTAAATGCTTAATATTATTGTCTTAAAACTAGCACTGAAGTCATCGAAGTGGCCAAAAAATGAAGAACTGAATGATTTTTCTTTAGTTCATCACAGTGTGAAAAATGAGTGAAGATATAATAAAGAGAATAGAAAAATCATTTCAATTTAAGATTTTCGAATTCTGGAGACATTGCGTGTTAAGTGGCGGAACTCAACGCCGCGTTTTGCCTCGACACCAGAGCGAAGAAATGGAAATATAAATTTAAATAAATATTTAATTTCCTCGAGTGGAGATCGAACCCAAAACCAATCGGTTAATGCGCCTCTGCGCCACGACGGGCAGCTACCATCATTAACAGAACAAAATGAGCAATGGACACTTAAGAATCGTAGAACCGTAGGTCAGGATATTGCGTGAGTCACAGCCGACCATCATCCAACTCTCTAACAAGAGAAAAGTTAAGAGATTATGATTATAGAAACATTCCAAAGCAATTTACTTTCAAAAAAGTTTTTTTTTGGAATTAAAGCGATAATAAAACTGATTTTCATCTAAACAACTCTTTAAAAAACCGCGGCAGTATTGACCTAACGACGTTAATTAGCGAAAAATACTCCATGAATAGTAAAGTAGTTGTTAATTGCATTTTATTGCAATTAATTGTGTCCATTTTACAACAAAATCTTATCTGATTATTCTACCTAGTCGCAATTCTCATGCGTTTCTCATATTTTTCTAATTAACATAAGGTACCATAAAATTAAGGTCGGTCGGTGAGAATGTGTATTTTATATAGTTTTTCGGGTTAAGTGCTTTATCTGTCGTTAATGTCTTGGTACATGTGGGTTTGTGGTGTGGGACTGTTATAATTATTTCAAAGCACGCATATGGGGAATAGAAATCAACTTTCTGTATGCGGCGAGCTCTCTTTATTATAATATTAATATTTTTTACATCTTCACGCTGTATCCCGCATGCAGGGTAGGCAGGAAAGCTTAGTGTTAAAACACTCCACTCTCCTACTTTCTGCCTATTTCAGGAGGAATGCGAGTTGAGTGGCGATAGTCAACACCGCGTTTTATCTAAGCACTAAAGCGAATTTACATATTTCACTTCCTCGAGTAGGTATCGAACCCACGAACTGTCTCTTTTACAGTCACGCTTGCGCCTCTGCTGTGACTGACCTCGATACTTGAAGAAATTATCATTAAATGAATTAAATTCTTATAATGTAGTGATGAGACACACGACCAACTGTCTCGGTATCAATCACCATGAGTCATATTCAATAGAAATTTGACACCAACTGGATGTAATAATTAATTGGTTTAGCTGTCCAATCAATCATTCGAAATATTGATGCGACCGCACTAATGGGTGTCTACGACGACGAGACCAGTCCACGGCCACCCACTCTCGTTGCTAAGATTCTGGTTGTAATCTACATATATAGAAATATAGATGTTGTAGAGGACAGTCGTGGTGCAAGGGAACAAGCGTGCAAACGTGACAGGGTTCGATTTCTATTATTATTTAACGTTGTCATTTCTTCGCTGTGGTGATGCAAAGTAGAGAATATGGGGAACGGAATTGTCTTAATGGGAACGGGATCTCGAAACTAGGTTTCCAGGTTCTATATTAAAATGTAGTAAGTTAAATTTAATTGGCGGTGTAAATACACTAAAAACACAATCAAATGACTACCAATATTTTGACTGTTTTCTAAATATTTTAGTGTTAATAATTATAAGCAAAATTTTAAATTATATTTACAAGGATAAATCAACTTTTTTATAAGTTGTCACTTATATTTAACTCAATTACAATAAACGTGCTCAAATAATGCATTTAGTAAAACGTGAGTAGTCGCACATTCAAGTTTCCCAGAATCCTAGACATTAAAAGGATTTTGTGACTACAAAAATATTTCCAAAGCAACAATATTTTGCATGGAAGCTAGCAGCTGGGTGCAGTTACGCGTGCACATGCATATTCAAGATCTGTTTCCATTTNTTAGGTTTAAGTGATTTATCACAATCGTTGTATAAGGAGAAAATGCTTAAAAATGTCATAAAAGTAGCACTGAAGCCATCGAAGTGGCCAAAAAATGAAGAACTGAATGATTTTTCTTTAGTTTATATTTTTACTTCGTCACAGCGAGAAAAATGAGTAAAAATATAATAAAATTAAACAAAAAATCATTTTAACTTAAGATTTTGTTCGTTTTAAGAAGCATTTGTTGACCTCAAATACCATAGTTAAATGCATTTATATGCGACTCTACGTATCTTAGTCTACGTATAAGGATACGTTTACCATCTTCAAAACAATCAGGTTCGCGCTGTATCCCGCACACAGCAGGATAAGCAGAGGGAACCTAGTGTTAAGACACTCTGTTCCCCACTTTCCGCCGAATTCTGGAGGCATTGCACTAGAGCGAAGAAATAGAAATATAAACTTACATAAATATTTCATTTCCTCGAGTGGAGATCGAACCCAAAATCAATCGGTTAATACACTTTTTGCCTCTGCGCCACGACGGGCAGCTACCATCATTAACAGAACAAAATGAGCAACGGACACTTAAGAATCGTGGAACCGTAGGTCAGGTCCAACTCTCTAACAAGAGAAAAGTTAAGAGATTATCATTATAGAAACATTCCAAAGCAATTTACTTTCAAAAAAGTTTTTTTTGGAATTAAAGCGATAATAAAACTGATTTTCATCTAAACAACTATTAAAAAAGCCGCGGCAGTATTGACCTAACGACGTTAATTAGCGAAAAATTCTCCATGAATACTAAAGTAGTTGTTAATTGCATTTTATTGCAATTAATTGTGTCCATTTTACAACTAAATCTTATCTGATTATTCTAGCTAGTCGCAATTCTCATGCGTTTCTCATATTTTTCTAATTAACATAAGGTACCGTAAAATTAAGGTCGGTCGGTGAGAATGTATATTTTATATAGTTTTTCGGGTTAACTGCTTTATCTGTCGTTAATGTCTTGGTACATGTGGGTTTGTGGTGTGGGATTGTTATAATTATTTCAATGCATGCATGTGGGGAATAGAAATCAACTTTCTGTATGCGGCGAGCTCTCTTTATTATAATATAAAGTCTATAGTTTACAGCTTCACGCTGTATCCCGCATGCAGGGTAGGCAGGAAAGCTTAGTGTTGAAACACTCTTCTCTTGTACTTTCTGCCTATTTCAGGAGGAATGCGAGTAGAGTGGCGATAGTCAACATCGCGTTTTATCTAAGCATTAAAGCGAATTTACATATTTCATTTCCTCGAGTAGGTATCGAACCCACGAACTGTCACTTTTACAGTCACGCGCTTCTCGCTGTGACTGGCCTCGATACTTGAAGAAATTATCATTAATTGAATTAAATTCTTATAACGTAGTGATGAGACACACGACCAACTGTCTTGGTATCAATCACCATGAGTCATATTCAATAGAAATTTGACACCAACTGGATGTAATAATTAATTGGTTTAGCTGTCCAATCAATCATTCGAAATATTGATGCGACCGCACTAATGGGTGTCTACGACGACGAGACCAGTCCACGGCCACCCACTCTCGTTGCTAAGATTCTGGTTGTAATCTACATACTCGTATATAGAAATATAGATATTGTAGAGGAGAGTTGGGATGCAAGGGCTCAAGCGTACGACTGTTAATGTGATAGGTTGTGGGTTCGAATCCCACTATTATAAAATCATGTTCTACTAAACATGCCAATGCCTCTAGAATTCGGCGAAAAGTGGGGAACGGAAGTGTCCTAATAGGAACGGAGTGTCCTCTGTTTGCCCTACTAAGTGCGGGCTAGAGGTGAAGCTAAAAAAATACATAGATGTTGCTATATTAAAATGTAATAAGTTATATTTAATTGGCAGTGTAAATACACTAAATACATATTCAAATGACTATGAATATATAGATATTTTCTAAATGTTTTAGTGTTAATAATTATAAGCAAAATTTTAAATTATATTTACAAGGATAAATCAACTTTTTTATAAGTCATCACTTATATTTAACTCAATTACAATAAACGTGCCTAAAATATACATTTAGTAAAACGTGGGTAGTCGCACATTCAAGTTTCCCAGAATCCTAGACATTAAAAGGATTTTGTGACTACAAAAATATTTCCAAAGCAACAATATTTTGCATGGAAGCTAGCAGCTGGGTGCAGTTACGCGTGCACATGCATATTCAAGATCTGTTTCCATTTCGCGCGTAATCGGAAACGCGTCCAAATATCTACAACAACAAACAAACAAACAAACATTCTATTCTACTATAATTACAGTACAAAATCAAATATAATCGATTATTCTTGTAATAAATATTTATATAAAGAGGAAGAGGTAGCGCGTAAAAAAGAGAGAGAAAAAGTAACGATTTAAAGCAAGTATTACGCGTTAGAGTGTAACGGTAATGGCGTTAGCGGAAGGACTTGACGGATGATTATCACGAAAGTGTTTATTGGCAGGTGGTGGTGGAGAATGTTGGTTAGTGAGTTAGTGAGCTACCGTGACAAATCGTAGGCAACGCCTGAGAATATGGAGAAAGGAAATAACTCGTTTTCAGTGTTAGGAAAAATGTATGAGCGTGGGAGAATGTTGATATTGATGTTCTATTTTTGGGGTGTTGCTGGAATATTGATGGAAATTTGTGTTATTGGGACTTTTTAACTATATTTTGGTACTGATTGAAATTCGTGAATTAGAAATTATAATTTTTTTATAATTTTTTTTTATTTAACTTAATACATTATTTTATATAAGAAAAGTGTAATTAAAAATAGTATAATTACAGAGATGTTTGCGATGGCGATCTAACAAAAATAAATAGATTAAAAAAGGCAAATTTGGCTTATAAAACTACACGTCTTATAAACTTAAAAAATATATTCTTGTTAAATAAGGTACTTTACTAATATATTTAGGAAATATTGCACAATAGAATATAAGATAGGACCTAGTAACATTAACATATAAATCACTTAATAAAGTAGATTAAATAGCGGAACCTTATATTTCGCTATACGTAATTAAACCGCTTATAGGAAACATTTTAAATTAAAAAATATCCCAAATTGGATTTGAATCGGCAGTTAACGAATACATTTAAATATATCACAACTGTACTACTACGGTGTCAAAGATCATCCCACATAATTATTATATCTTCAATCAGTAATGATTATGACATTTTTAGATGAATAGTTTCAGTGGGGCATTATGGCATCGGCCGATGACAGATGGTAAGCATCATTAGATGTTCCACGCTTGACACATTATACTTTTATTTTTTGCTTGGGTAAGCTGGGGTTGCTGGGTTTTTGTTTTCTAAATAAAATCTATTTATAACTATCTATTTTAGGTTTGTTTGTACGATTCGTTAGATTTGAATTTGAAATGAAATTTAAATAAATGTTTTTATTGTTAAACATATATTAACCTCTAAGTCATAGCATCCTACTTGATTAGCGAATTGTTTTTTTAACATAATAAGATAAATTCATAGATTAGGTAATTCAGTTGCTATATCAGCTTTATAAATTCCATATAGAAAAAAACATAAAAATCCTATAGAATTTGAACCCGGATCTTATATTAGTGTTGTTAGTGACATTTTCGCCAATAACACCATCTATGGAGCTAATGAAAAAACAAAGAAACTAGAACGTACGCACCTATATTATTAACTTAAGAGAAATTTCAAACAAAACCCCTTCTCAAAAACGTTTAAAGGTGTATATTGAAATAGCTTTATAATATTTTAATGAGTATACTTTTGAACAAAATCCAATGAACTTTGATACTAGCGTAAAAGTTACCAGCACTGTAGTTATCTACTACAACGTAACTAAATAAATGAATAAATTAGGCGATAGGTACATACATAGTGTACGCTATTATCAGTTATGTATAACATTACATATTACAACTAGAACATACCAATACTAATACTTATATTTAAGTTAAATATTTAGAATAAATAATTTCATAATTATAAACTAAATATATATATAAAAAAACATGAACAAAAAGCACACACAATGCACAAAAAACGTGTTAATAAATAAAAACATTAACTAACCTGTTAAACACACTGACAATGACCATAGTAAAAAATCCAACCAAATGTAATAATATTAAGAAAATCCATTAATATTTAAGCGTCGTATTAAAGAAACTCAACACACACATGTCCATGTTTTGCATAAGTCCGTAAGATGATTTTCAAATAACAACCGACACGTACTCACCCGCGGACAGACGATCGACAACTGAGTGAAGTTTTGAGTGAAGCTTCGATTGTGATTGGTCGAGAGCCAACGCTCGATGCGCTCGCGCAGCATTCATTGCAATCCATCACAAACTAACAACAAGGGTGAAAGGGTTCGATAATTTTTTATGTAAATAAGTGGTGTCAAAATTTACGATAAGTAGGCGTGTTAAAAATATGAAAAATAAAAACGTTAATTGTTTTGTGTTAGCCATTAGTCAATGTTTACTCTTAAAGTTGTTCTTATTGTATGTAATTTTAATAATTATTTTTTTGTGTAAGTTTTATATATGTAAAAAAAACATGATATAAACTATGGCACAGTTGGGACAAATGGGAATTATGTTATAATCGATGGTCTTTAGTTCAAATCTTAAGTTTTTTTTTTTTATTATTGTTAACTGATTTGTTTTAATACGTCGTTCAATAGTAACTAAACTTAAAATGTTCCTAAAATCTTAGAAAAAGAACAAACATGTCTTTTTCCTTCTTCTCTTCTAGAATATAAACGATTTTCATCCTCATAAACTATAATTCTTAGGAAAATTGTAAATAAGTCTTAAAATATTAGGTTACTAGAAATAATGCACAACAAAGGTTTTAGCGAACTTCTGTAGAGTTATATATTCCAGCAGTTCAGTAGGGCATCATTAGTCGTTAGTCACCGTATCTTATAGATGCTACACGCCTCTTCACTGAGATTCGCGACGCATACAAATGCTCCCTGATAATCAACCTGGAGACATTCCGAAGTACCAACACATTGTATAGATCGTGTTTTCGTAGGTAAGTTTTGCTTTTAGTTTTATTCGAAATATACCATGGCATATGCATGTGATTATAAGGGCGATAGGTAGTGGGTTCGATTACCAATCGAGGATTTTTTTTTATTCTCATTTCCTCACCTCCTACCTAGGCAAAACGCGGCGTTAAGTTGCGACACACAACACGCAATACCTCCATAATTCCCCACAAGTCCCCAGGTTCCCCAGGTTCCCCAGGATACAGCATGTAGCTAAAGAAACTTATAATTTATTTTTCTTAACATCGTATGTCCCTGTCATCTCGGAATTTAAGTAGGTACTTGTAATTGTTATTGAAGAGTCCACTCTTATGCCTAAGATTGACATGTCAAATAAAAAATTAAAGTATTTGTTGTCAGAATTATTTATTATTGACACGACAGTAAGTGTGCCTGGAAGAACCACTTGTACGCGAAAGTTATAGAATTTTTTTAAATTATAAATCTATTAGGATCCTTTACTTAAAGATGGCTATCTCTCATAGAGACCAATAAGCGATAATCTATTAGGATGAACGTGGAGAACTTAGTGTCGAAACACTTCATTCTGAGGATAGCATTGAATTATCACGATTACAGTCGCTGTCACATGTTACATTTTTCTTCTGTACATCTGCAGGACAAATAGAGAGAACCTAGTGTTAAGAAAAGAAATTCCCTATATTTCTACTACGGCCTCGAAAAATGTATTTATGAGAAATCTAAATAATATTTTACCCTACTTAAATTATAACTACTTTTAACCAAAATCGATGCATTTCTTTAGTAATCATTCGCATAATAAATTATAAGCAAAAAATCATTTTTAGAAAAAGCTTTTATTTAAAAGCCCTAAAAAGGAGAAAATAAAATTTGTCTTTTAAATTTTAACTATCAACTCATAACCTCATTGTACACAATTTATATGATCATAAAAGCTTGTCGCG
>JAKRZM010001277.1:207658-229105 GCA_036379175.1 Heliconius cydno galanthus
AAAAAATCAGCTTCACGCTTTATCCCGCGCACAGCAGGGTAGGCAAATGAAACCTAATGTTAAGACACTCCGTTCCCCACATTCTTCGAATTCTGGAGGTATAGCGTGTTGGGTGGCGGAACTCAACGCCGCGACCAGAGCGAAGAAATGGTAATATACATTTTATAACAATTTCATCTCCTCGAGTGGGAATCGAACCTACGACCAGTCGATTTTACAGTCGCATCAGTCTTACTTTGTGCCCCTGCGCCAAGGAAAAAAATATCACTATTTTCTTTACAAAAAAAGATTTCACGTTACAACATCAAAACAAACTCGTACATAAATATCTGGTCCGGAAAATTAGGCAACTTAAATAGCATTCATATCAAAGACCGTACAATTTAAGTGCAACGGCCTCACAAATTGCTAACTCTATAACGCTAAATACACTTGGGCCATTCTTCCTAAAGTTGAGAAGGGTCAAGCCAGTTTGACCTGTAATTAACTCAACATGAGACTTCAAATGTTCTGAAATAACCAAAGAAGTTTATTTGGTTAAAGCTACCGTATTCATTGAATTTTGGATTGATAATTTGTAAAATAATTATAAGAACGATGGAATCGTAGATGTCGTCGTGCAATTCTAAGTTGTCTTGTAACTGAGTGATAACTGTTTATTAATATTAAAAAATAAATTAAAACTTATGTTAAGTAAATAAGATTTAATTTCCTCGAAGGGGGATTGAACCCATAATGAGTCGGTTAGCAGTTACACACTTGTGTCTCTGGCCACGACTGGCCTCATACAATTAATATTCCACTTGTAAAATGAAATAAGTAACTTTTTTTATGGTCTTATATTTTTTTTTATGTTCAATTCAATTTTTTCATCAAAATACCTCTGTTTCTTATTTCGGTCGATAACATACCTGAAACAAATAAAGTTATTTAAATACAAATATTTACCTTTTTAATTAACTACATTAGCAATCGAACCTACAATCATCATAATAGAGTGGGATCCTTTCGAATGCGCCAATGGCCTCAAAAACTTAAAATTAAGACAAAAACTAAAATTAATTCAATAAAATCCAAATTCGCGTAATACGTTAGCAAAAAATCTTAATGCCATAATCAAATGCGATACCATTAGCATATTGGCCGGTTTTTACAACTTGATGCTATAATACTTATTATATTGTTAGAAAAAAAATCATATTCTTGTTTAAATCTGGTTAATCCTCATCATTCCTATGAGAGCGAAATCATGTTTGACCTGGTTAGTTGCATTCGTCAGAAATCTACAACAAAACGTGTTTTGGACAATTTAAATTAGAAAATGATTTTTGCTATGGGTTTGAGGTTTTTGCAACCTGCAATGTGAGGTGAGGGTATGGTAACTTATAATAGAATTAATTTTTTAACCGACTTCTGTAAGAAAAGGAGGTTATCAATTCGATTGTATTTTTTTGACACTTTTACTTTTTCTTTACGTTAGATAGATTATTGTGGTTATCGTATGAATGGTTAGTGTTCTTTTTACTATTTTATTTTCGTACATAGAAAACTTTTCGTTTATGCGAAATTGTAGATAGCTTTTACACAATTTTTTGAGGTTAGGCGTGGTGCAGGGACGTAAGTGTGTTTGTAAACGCGACTGGTTATGGGTTCGATCCCCACTAGAGGAAATGATTGAGGTGTTGAGGCGAAGCAGGGCGTTGAGACTCAACATGCAATGCCTCCAGAATTCAGCGGAAAATAAAGAGCGGAGTGTCTTAACACTAGGGTCTCTCTGTCTACCCTGTTGTGTGCGGATAAAGCGTAAAACTGATTTTTAAAATTGAAGTTAAGAGATTAATTAAATTTTGAAAAGTCTAATAATAAGGTCTATAATTATTTTAATATGAACTCTTGAGTTTACTACGGCACAACAATTTCAAGCACGACCTTTCATGAGAGAATAGGCGATACGTAGATAATAATTATATACTGTTGAAATATTTCAAACCCTGGGAAGAAGAAAAGTGAGATTTTGTAAATTATACAAAATTAACCTATTTACAAAATAAATATGTTAGAATGATCAGTCTTATAAAAAATACTAGAATGACGGGAGAATTGTCAGAAAAAAGTATACTTCCTAGGAGTGATAAAGGAGTATTTTTTATTTACATTTTCCTCGCTTTTGTAACAAGGCAAACTGCGGCTTTGAGTTTCGCAACTCCAAACGAAGTGCGTTTATAGTAACGGAGTCTCTTAACAATAGGTTCCCAGATTTCCTCTGCCTAAAAATAAATAAAAATTTAAAGTAACATGTTTAGGACAACTGAACTAATTAAGATTTTAAAATCATTCTCACAGCTTTATTCAAATTAAATGCCACCAATAAGTCGAAAATTATTAACATCTGTAAAATCGAGACACATGCAAAAGATTTTTTGCACTAAAGTCTTCCAATAACTCACTTTATAATTCAAAACATATTGACTAAAACAACAAGCAATTGTCATTCATATCTTTAACCCTTTTTAATTCAAACAATAATAGTTCTTTGTAATAAAAACTGACCACTCCCGGGCAAGCGAGCCACTAAGTACCCTTCATAGAAGAAGTTTGAGAATATTAGTTAACACGACCCAGTAGAAAGGTTCCCACATAACAACAATACTGTACAAAGGGATGCTGTTATTCACACAGTTAAGTTTATTACGCGATTTAATGTTAATACGTGAAATGTGCCTTTTTAATATACAGGGTGATATCCTCGTAGATATCTGTTATAGAGATGATAGTTTTAATTGAAGATGTTTTGTACGATGTTATTTTTCTTATATCAAAGCTTATAATATTGACTAAATGGTGAACGAAATGTATATTAAAATACTATATTCGCAGGTTCCCTCTGCCTAACGTGCTATGTGCGGGATACAGCGAGAAGCTGAAAGAAATTAAAAAAAAAAATGCCTTATCATATAGTATACTTATATATACTTATATATAGTCAAGAACAAAAGCTGGTAACAGTTACTTTATATAAGTATAACTGTTATTTGAACTGAAAATATAAAAAAAACAATAATACCATATATTTAAAACAATATAATAGAACCCCCTGTATAATTTATAGTAGCAAGATTCAGTTTAAGGCAAGGTGGAGCACTACAAGTGCGTAACAACATTCACAATGAGGACAAAAGACCGAAACAACAGGCCGATTGCCACCCTTTTCTCCGCTAATGTCACTGACCTTACTTTCCTTACTTTTTTTAATATTACTTTTGCAATTATTTGTAACAATTAATTATGCTTATACATATGTAGAGAAAGGCTGTAAGTTAAAATTGATATAAAGATTTTTAATTGAGTTGTTATATTGATCTAGATTAAAATTATATAAAATTCTCTTTTATGGCTGGCTTTATATACATTGTAGGGTAGGTGGACAGAACCTGGGAACCCAGTGTTATGAAACTTTGTTCCCAATAAGACATTTCCGTTCCTCACTTTCCACCGAATTCTAGAGACATTGCGTGTTGTTCAACAGCGCGTCGACTCGTTATCAAAGCGAGGAAATGAAAAAAATAACTATTAAATTCACTCGTCTGGGAATCGAATCCACAACCTGTCGTGCTTACAATCATACAGAACTTATCTTATCTAAAAAAATTCAACCAATTCAACCCAAGCCAGTCACATTTCGATATCAACAAAAATAATAGCATTCTAGAGCTCTCCAAAGACTTCTTTTCTAAGAGCTTTTTAAAGAACGTAATCGACTTTCTTCTATAGCGTGATTACTCCACTAGTGACAATGAAGTCGTTACCTCTAAAATTTCTTCTTTCAGGCACACACTCTACCGCACAAAGAAGTAAAATGGATTGTATTAAGTCGGGCGGTTGACAATGGGATCTTTTAATCCTATTGTGCATTGCATTTTGAATGAGACGCATTCCCCTATAGGTCGTTAACTTTGTTTTATTTTTTAAGTAATATATCATTTATTTATACATAGTTGTTCGTTTAAGTAACACTTATTTTTCACTCGCTTCACGCTATCCCGCACGTGGCAAGGTATGTAGAGGGAACTTGGGAACCTAGTCTTAAAACGCTCCGTTCCCAATGATTCTAAAGCATTGCGTGTTGAGTGGCGTAACTCAATGCGGTGGTTCGTTTTAGAGCGAAGATATGAAAAGGTGACATTTCCAAATCAAATTCTATTTAATTTTTACCCATTCAAGATGAATTTAGCTATACTTGAAGGGACATAATATATTTGTAAGTCATTTTTATCTTAATAGGTATTAAGATAAATTTATATTCTTTATCTTATTACTAGAGCGAGATAATAAAAAACATTTCGATATATATATATAATCGAACCCAAAACTGTCACATTTAAATTTAAACTCAAATTTCCCTAATAATAGCAAAATTAATTATCTTCGAAAAGTTAATTTCCAAATTGAATACAACATTAAATTTTAATATAACAATGTACTCGTATTTTAATCTTATCATACCCCAGTCGCTGTAGACGTGGAACGTGATTAATTAGACAAACTAAACTAGGTTACTCGTAGCTCCCGAAGCTCAATTAAAAGCTGGTGGAAAGAGTAAAAAAGAGAAAAAAAAAACCAGATTTTTCCAACTGCAATACGCTTGCCCTGTCGAATATTATAAGAGCATACAGACAGAGTAAAGAGAATACGAAATGGATAAACCTTGCAATCTCCATTGGTTTTATGAATCGAAAATTTAAAGCTTTATATTTGCTAGCAAGGTAGGCAGAGGGAACCTGGGAGCCCCATTTTCCACTGAACTCTTTAGGCGACTTCATCATAGATATGTACTACACTAGTAATAATTGATAGGCCCTCGTGGCGCAGTGGAACTGTGTCTGATTGCAAACCGCGGTCCAAATTCAAATTCAACTTTACTTTAGACACCAGGTGCTTTTACCTATGCGGAATGCAGCTTAAAGCTGAAAACTAGCAGTACCACTGGAAATGCACTTATATTTTTTAAAAAATATTAAGAAATACATATAAATTAGAAGTATTTGCAGGATTTTAATAAAATAAATCTACTCGTATGTTATTGTATAACGTAATTAATCAGTCGTGATAAATATATTGCGAATTCAACGGTAGTATTTATTACCTTTATTTCATTACTTATTCATCTGTGCATATATTCAATGGACCCACAAATTTATATCTGAATTTAGGTATTCTTATGCTTTATTTATTAGCATTAGTTGAGGCCAAATGTGCGATTGTAAACACGACTGATGTGGGTTCGATTCCCACTCGAGGAAATTATATATTTAATAATTTCATTCCCTTGCTCTAGTTACGAGGCAAAGCGGGGCGATAAGTTCCGCCCCATAACATGCAATGACTGTAAGATTCGGCGTAAATTGGAGAACGTCTTACAGGCAACGAAGTATCTTAACACTAGGTTCACAGGTTCCCTGTAGCTACCCTGCTAAATGCGGGATGCAGCGTGAAGCTAAAAAAAATCTATCATACGAAATGGACTAAATAAAGATAAAAAGGACTAAAATAAAAAAAAATCCTTTATCACAAAACAAAACTGTGGCTGCCCGAAAGTTATCTCAACATCCGCCCACTCTTCCAACTAAATTGAACTCGAAACTGCTATAATGCTCAATTATTTTATATTCAATGCGTGTGATTTTAAACAGTCGTTTGGCGCCTGTAATTTGACTCCTCGATCAAGATAGTATCTGGTTACGTTGACCACCGGCATTTCGACAATTTCGAGGGTTGCCCATTCAGATTTTGGATTTTGATTTTGAAAGTTAGGGTTGATCCCCTCATTGTCGCCCCATTGTGATTCTTCTAACAGAATAGACGCCGGGATTACAAGGGTTTTGTCGCGTTTTAAAAATGTACCCGATTTTGAACATCGCAATATTTCTCATTAGCATATAAAATCCGTATTAACTTTGCGTTTTATAATGCTGACATTTTAATTCATTTGTAAGGTTGATGTGAAAAATTGCGAATGCGAAAAATATAATTAGAAGCCGTAAAAGTCTGTAGGTCTTTTAAATCTGGGTAAGAGTGGTACTTCAGTAGAAACTTCAGGTTTTTGATTTATAATAAAAAAAAAAATATAATAAAAACTTTATATTCGAGCTTATAAAAGATGTAGAAAGGATTTTATATTTAATATCTTTAGAAGATATATCCCTCACTACATTTCAGCATACACCGTGAAATAATTAATAATTAATATTCCTTCTAGAGGAAGGTATCACGTCATAATAACGCTACGATCCTAAACCTATACAAAATTGTGAATTTAACTAGGTCAATAGTTAAAATATTTACATATTAGGTAATTTGTCAATTTCTAAGTATAACAAACTAGGACAATATGCTTCATAAGTCTAAATTTAGTCAGATATAATTAAAAAGTGATTTTTCACTGTACATCTTCAGCCTCTTTGTGTAATCAAGACCAAATTAAAGAGAAATATAAGTAAAACAATTTTGAATCTTATTTTATAGCTTTTATATGTAATTATTTATTAATTATATAATGAGCCATATTAAAAGTTTCCAATTTGCTATTACAATTTTGATAATGTTTTGCACATAGTACAAAAAACTTAAGGGACCCTAGTAATACGTGATGGCCATCATCAGAACAGAACAATTATCACCTATACTAGTTCATATGTTGATTTAAGGCGGCATTACATCAAATTATCATAATCGAAGCAACAGCGCATAAAAAGGGATTAAAGTTCCTACGTATATAATATCAATTAAAAAGGGCTCGAACTTGGAATTTTACCTTGGATCTTATTTTCTATTGAATAAGAAACAAATTGCTTTGATTTTTAAATTTAAAAAAATGCTAAAGCATAAGAGTTTGGCATCATAAAGGGAGAGGTTAATGACCTATTATAGATCACGATCGATGTAAAATAAATTGTACGGAGTGACGCGAGGATCTGATAAATATGGATGAAGATGTTAAACTAATTTGTTTTTTTTTTTATTAGCCTTTGCTAGAAAAATCCATTATATATTGTTGTAATATTTGTATCTTTAGAGAAATATTAATTGGATTAAACAATAATAATAATAAAGTAAGAGAAAGTGGGGAACGGAGTATCTTAACATTAGGTTCCCCCTACCCTGCTGTGTGTGGGATACAGCGTAAAGCAGATTTTTTTTTCAAGTAAGAAAAATATAGAAAAGCATGACAATATAAACTTTTTATATATTTATTTTGTCGATTAAATTCTTAAACTAAACTTATATGGTGTATATTCGAAATTAGGTTTTGCAAATATTTCCGCATTGTTCTCTAGATAAAAAAATAATCAGAAGCAAGAATAATCGTAAAATCAAATCTAACTTTAGGGCAGCCATAACTCGTCGACTTTACTGTAGATAGGTTATATCTTACCTATTTATGAAATTAAAAGACAACCAAATTCAAGATTTTATCTAATCCTAGGAGGAAAAAACATATAATTTACTCAACCTGTATAGAAATATACTTAAAAAAATATTCTTTTGAAGTGGAAAAACCATTATCAGGTTCAAATCAATAAAAGCAATTGTCGTTTATCAATAAAACTGAAATAATAATTAAATGCATTACCGTTTGTCATAGGACTTTAGACTCTAATGTAATAGAATTTAAATTCATATTGGAATTGAAATTTAATTCAAATGGTCATTGAGTAAGCTTTGAAAGCTTGTATAAATAATTCTTATAATGGCGCAGTATAAAGTGAACAATAACCATTAGATGCTATTTTAGTGAGATATTTACTGCAATTGAGTATTTTATTAAATTCTAAAACTGTTCTGGCATAGTGGTTGACCATAAACACGGTAGTTTTATGTTTGATTCCCAATAAGGGAAATGAATTGGTTAAAAAAAACACGTTAACAATAGGTTTCATAAATTAAAATAAATAAATCAGCTTCACGCTGTATCCCGCACACAGCAGGGTTGGCAGGGCAACCTAGTGTTACGACACTCCGTTCTCCACTTTCCGCCGAATTCTGGAGGCATTGCATGTTAATTGCGGAACTCATAAACAAAACATAGGTTTCATAAATAATAATATTTAGCAAACATGTTTAAACTCCGTAATACATTAAAAATATCATCATTATATATCTATTTATCAGCAGAGGTTTTTACTAAATTAATACAAGATAAAAAAAGTAAACAAAGAAAGCTATTGAAAAATCCTTTTTTAATATTTGTAATATTTAAAGTAAATATAAAAAGATTAATCTGAGAAAGCATTGATAAAATAAATACAATTATAAGCATTTCTTTAAAAATGAGATTCCGACCAAAAAATTTTTTTTTGCGTTGCGTGAGCTTCAGGCACGTGCCGACTGCTTCAAAGTCAGTGGGTTCGTTTTTGTTGGTGTTCAATGAATATTTACAATACAACAGGCCCTTTCATAAGTAAATAATTTTAGGGCCAAATCTAAAACAATATAATTATTAATAAATTGAAATTATTATATATTTATACAAAAATTGAATTATAATACAAGACCGTACTGGCGCAGTGGCATATCGTGTGATCACAAAACTGGACGGTTGTGAGTTTGATTCCAACTTTGAGGAATTAATTATTTAATATTTTCATTTCCTCCACTTAACGTCTGCCTCCAGAATTCAACGGAACGTGCAGAGCAGAGAGCATTAACGCTATTTTTCTTCTGCCTATGCTATACGCGGTATACAGGATGAACCTAAAAGAATCCTTATAGTATTTCAGAGAAATAAGCAGCCTGACAAACAAACATATAATTATAAAGTGTTTGCTTTGAAAATACTGAAGTCAGACGGCTGACATGGGGAAGCAGGAATAGCAAATTGTGTTTACCATCAAAGTGAGGACAAATTAAACGTCTAGCCTGAGATTTAATTTGCAGGGTGCGGTAGGCGTTTTAGTGCTTACTCCATAGACATAGAAACCACCATAGACCCCATATTCTATGCACGTAACTACGAGTACTTATCGCCCTAGCTATTATTAAAAAAGCATGCTATTAAAGTAGGCTGTCATGGTATAGAGGTATAGGAATAAGATTGTAACGCGATGGTTGTAGATTCGATTCTCGTTCGGGGGAACGCATTGTTTTTATTAATATTTTCATTTCTTCGAATTGATTTCTCGAAAACTTCGATGAAAAATGGGGAGCTCAGCGTCTTAACATTAGGTTCCTTCTGTCACAAGCTTTTATATCATGCAAATTGTATAATGTGAATAAATTGTATAATTTATAGTTTTAATAGACTTCAAAATGTATATTCTTCTTTTAAGAGTAATTTAAACAAAAGCTTCTCAATTCTTTCACTATTAACTCTGTTTTTTATTTATTTCCTAAAATATAGAAATAAAAATTTAAAAAATATTTTTGTACTGAAGGTATAGATAGAATTGATAATTTTAAAAATTATTCTAAACATATTTCAAACACAAAGGGAGGCTAATGAGTAATTTATTTTGTTTGCTTGAAAACTAAGACTAGGTATACTCTCAGTATAAACGAGAATATGTTATAAATGTAAATCCCACTTAATTCTTGCCCATATACATTAAGGAAAGGACCACTAAAAGCGTATAATTCACAGCACCCTAAAGGCCTTTTGTTTCCATAAAGAGAACCTTCGCTTTAACAATAGATAAGAAAGATAAGATACATTACCTTTAATTTATCTTAAAAAATATCCCATACTTATAAAAAAGAATTTCCAATTTCTATTAAAAAATACTTTTTCAATTCTAATCAAAAATTGGTCCTCAAATTAACAATACTATATATATTTTTTTTCAGGAAATTTCGTTTAGCGTGGTCAAGATTACACTGTTTACAGCTTCCCATTGTTCACCACTGATGAGAATGGAGAACATAATGACTTGTCTCATGCTTTCTTTGTTTCCCAGAACAAAAGAAATCTGCGTGAAAAACAAGATATTAAGAGCTTATTAATTGAAAGAACTTAAATCTGGTACTGGAGAAATATATGTAACTGTTTTAAAGTTTATTTATTGTAGTTTCATTAATTTAACTATTTTTTTACGAGGAAACATGTTGTTAAAATTATAATAAGCTATATAGTAATTAATAAATATCTATACATTTATAAAATTGTATTTTAAGTAATATTCTATATTATAACATAATAAATAAAAAAAAACTTCGATATTTGTGTAATTTTTTAGATATATACTATTATTACCCTTGCATTTTTGGCGTAGTTTAAAAAAAATATCATTTTTTTATCAAATAAAGCCAATAAAACTAGCACGCAATTGATACGCCCAATAAAAACTTCCGATAGGTTTGTTCCGAAAGGCATCAGATGTCAAGGGGTCTTATTGCATCTGACAGTACTTCAGATAGGACCCCATTGTTGTAACGGGGTCGTAACTCTTTGAAAATATTGTTAGATATCATTGATAAAAACTAGATAGATATTAATAAAATTATTAAAAAAATAATCAGTTTATTAATATAATGAAGATTTTTCAATAATATGTCAAATATACGAGTATCCCATACAAAACATAAACGTGAAATGAGAGGCAAGTAATATATTAAGTAAAAAAAGTGAATATAGACACTCGACAAGCAATGTTTCGAAAATTAGGCGGAAAGTGGGGAAAAGGAATGTCCTAACAAAAGATAAAGCAGCATGCAGAAGCAAAATAAATATTTAAAATTATATCAACCACCCCATATGTTCACAAAAGTGTATTCCACTTATAACCAATCAATTAATGGTTATTTTATCTCAGTTTTTTGTCATAGCTAGCCGCGTGCTCGTCAATTGTCAGCAACTAGCCTATGCAAGTAAACAGATGGCATCAAGGTGTTCTAAACGATGAGATAACTATATTAATAGATGTGTTTGTAGCTTTTCTGTTAAATTATTTGTTATAAAGTTTATATTTATAGTTGGCGTTAGAGTTTCCAATCCCGCAGCTAGAAAACAATCTTGGTATTGCGGGTATGGAAATTTTCAATAGAATTTTCACTGTTCAGACAATACAATTATGATTTCGTCCAAGTCTCGTAAATTAGGGGGTGGGTCGCTTGAAGGATACAACGCTTATTTAATATTTCTAACCCTATTTTCTTAAGACAAATGAGGCGGCAACTTTTATTACAAAATGAAGATCCATTATTTTTTTTTCATAAAAAATAATTTAAAGGTGACCGTAAATTATATTAAAATTTAACTCTGTCAGAGTGAGTTTATATTTTTGTATATTATAATTTCAAACCTAATATTAAGACAGTAGTAGAGTATAAGAAAATATGTAAAAGCTTCATGTTGTGTTCCGTATATAGCAGGGTGGTTTGAAGGAACCTACTCTTAAGACATTCCGCTCCTCTCGAACCATGAAATTTTTGAGATATTGCGTGTTGAGTAACGGAGCTTAACGACTCGCTTTGCCTAATTTACCAAAGCGAGGAATTGAACCCTCAGCCACTGCCTTTACAGACAAACGATGCGATGAGAATTGTGAAAGGTACGTACCTAATGGTAAACAGAAATAAAGAAAATATTTTTTTTTTTTGTAACTAGTCTTGACAAGTTTCATATTACTTTTAGTTTATACATATATCCATAACCTACTCTCGATATGAGGACAACACTAATTGCAGCATAGAACAAAATGAGCATAATTAAAAATAAATAGGGGAAATGGGGAAAGTAGGTCCTCGCTGGTGTTTATTATCTCGGTTAAAATGAAAGTCACCACATTTGAAATTGTCGCTCCTACTTTTACTCTATCATTATGAACACAAGTAATGATATTCTACGATACATAATATAAGAGAGAATTCAAAAAATCCTCGCAAGAGAAAGGAGGAAAAAAGTTTTTTTTTTGATGCTGTATCCCAGCTGTACTGCCCTGGATTCTTGCAGAATTTTTTCTTTAGCTCGAAGTATTGCCATCGGATGTGGTGTGGTGTGATTGTGTGTGGTTGCAAAGTTTTTATGAGTGGGTATGTGAGAAAAAAATTCCAGCCTTCTCTATTGGAGTTAGGATGTCTTTTATAATATTTTTATTAAGCCTTGCGGATGATTCTATGAATGCATATATCTGTTCTCCATAGCGAGGGTGTGGGGCTTAGCAAATCAGATATATTTGAGTTTATCCACTGTATCTTCACACAGCTGACTGCGAAAAATACCCATTCTTGACATCAAAGATGTATTCCGTCACCCTAACACCGGTGCTTCTGTTTATTTGCTCAAAGTATGCTAAGCCAAAGATACGATTTAATGTGTAAACTGCAAGAAACGCAAAATCAAAGATCTCATTAAGACTTATTAGTTTTCACGATATGAAACAACATATATGGGGGCAAATATTGTTAATTAACAAAAATTTTTACAAGATAAATAAAAAAAATAGAGATTAAAGTGTTCCAGCACTATTTCCTATCTGTCCTTATTAAATGCAGGATATTCGTAAACCTAAAAAAATTGGAAATGGCTCGCCAAGTACAAGGTTTAAACTTAAATCAGCACCCGTGACATCCTGTTAAGATAATAATATTAACTTGTCCCTTACAAGTGTATATTAAGAAATCAGAACTATAAAACCCCATAATTGAGAGGCACAAGTAGCTTCCGTTAGAAATAATTAGGCACTTAGAAAAAACTGGCATTAATTAAATAAAATCTTGGAAATGTAGCGAAGCGTGATATGTCACGGGCGGCGGAACAGCTCGTTACCCATAGAGACCGTATTCATAATGCGTACAGTATATAATTTAACAAGAATACTTCATATAGAATGGTTCAAACGTTATTAAATGTTAGACTTTTACGTTATTTTACGATATACGTATATCTTTATTTAATATTCATTAATTATAAATTTTATATAATATTCATTATTTATGGTAGTTGCAAAAGATGATATTAGTTTAATATCAAAATTATAAAAATTACATTTTCTTAAGATAAGTATTAATTGTGTATATAAATAATTATGTAATTAATATATGATAAGGAAATTAGGTATCCTAATAAGATAAAAAAATGTACACGTGTCTGTAGAGGTAATAGTAGCAATAAAAAATATATAAAATAACTTCAAATTATATTTGAATAATTTAGCACGCTTATGTACCTTTAACTATTCAAAAGCTCTATCTTAAAATTATCCTGGTTAAAGATTAAAACATTTAGTTATCAAAATTAATAACTTATACTAACACATTAAAAGCAAACAGATGAAATGCAATCTCACGAAGAAACAATATTAATAAGGTACCTTTATATTGAGGGCACATTCGTAGGGCAGATGGAGATTGAAACATGTATTATGCAGCTTCCTAGCGCTGAACCACGGAATCATCTGAGTAAATAAATATAGGCTACGTACTCACATGGCACAGTGGGTTGCGTAACTTCTTACATAATATTTACAATGCGAAGGTGCTTTCATCCTATACCCTACAAAATGTACGTAAACATTCTCATGATGTGCTATAGAAATATGTTAATAATAAATATTTTAGCAATATTGGAGATCAAGCAACAACAGTTAAGCAACAGTTTGGTCACAATAGACCCTAAAGTTACAAGTTTAGTGGTAGGGTTTCATTATCTGGAGGTAAACCTGGATGTAGTACCAGGTCATTCTTATCATAAAAATGCTTCTCGAAATCCTTAGAATGGCATTCACCAGATATATTTTTCTTTGGAGTCAAGCTTAAGCTTAACTGCAATCTTTCGTTTAACAAATAGTTAAGAAAAAATGGATTTATATTTTTTTTATAATATATTTGTTTTTGTAATTTTTTTAATAAAAAAAATATATCCGCCGAAACGTACGAGATTGACATTTCGTATTCAACATTTTTACATGACAAAGTAAAACTCGCACAACCGTAAAGGTGCACGGATTTCAAAATTAAAAAATCGATCCTTTGTTAGGCAATCGTTACAATAGATTAAAATACAATTTTTAATTTCGTATTCAAGTACCTAGCTAGCTAGTATTAAAAACACGCGTTCTTTGAAATTAATTAGTTCCATCAATCATTTATGAATGGTGACAGTCCGCGTCGGCCCACTGGTTTTAAAAAGGCTAACCATGCACTCTAATTTTGTAACTTGATTCAGAATTGCATTGTGCATCCAACCCTTCTGTTATGGAGGAGTTAAAAAGAGAAGTATAGATCACGCCCGGACCCTGACTGCTGGGCGGAGACACGCGGCGATAATATTTGGTGTTTTTGATAACGGTGTTTTGGGTTTGGGCGTGATTGCATACAAATAAGAATAACTGTGGTAACATTAATTTAACTTTAAATGTTAATTTTAAATAATTTAAATTTAATTGAATTAGGTAAGTATTAAGTGCAGATTTTTTCTTATTTTTCACTTAAACCGAAAGTTAAATTTCTTTATTTGTATCTTTTGATATACATTATAATGATATGAAATGTCATTTTAGTGCTTATAATCTCTCTCGTGCTTTCTCGTAGGCGTTCTAAGTGTTATATAAGGTTCCATCAAATAATAACTATGTATAGAATAAATATTGTGAAGTGGAAAACAAAGAGTTGTGTCACTTTACCCTCATCTCCTCTACATTTAGAAAAATTCTGTATAAAAAAAAAATAACATATTATTCACTCTAACACAATACTCGCTCGTGCCTCTATAATATTACAGAGAGCATCCATTTGTTAATAAACATTATAATAAACCTGAACGTCGCAGCCGTCACTATTTTCTCTTTTTTCTGTCAAAAAGCGTGTGTCGTCATACATCATATTAGCATATGTAAGGGTGTCGGGAGATCTGTCATACACATTCATCAAAATGCAGGGTTGAGCTGACCTTTGGGTCTTCATGCTGGATGTTTTGACGGTTGATGGTCGATTTTAGTATGGGGTTCGGAGTCTTTATTTCGCCTTTTTGTATTTGAAATTTTTGTATTATTATAATAAAAAACTTAAAAGTATTATTTTTTATTTTCTTTTATAATACAAATAATACTTTTTAGCTTATAAACATTTTTAGTTTTTATATAATAAATTACTTTTGTTAGGTATTTAGTTAATATAAAAACTTAGTATTAATTGTAAGATTAGTTTAGATTTTAAAGAAAAATACTGTATTTTTCTAGGGTACCCATAATTAAGGAACCTTATTAAATAAAAAAATTGAAATTATCACATTAAAATAAACAAAAATTGAATTAATAACATTTACATAACTATTTTAACCAAGTAGATGCAATACCAATCTTATTTTTGTACTTATCTAAAAATATAAAACACGAAGTTATACAAACAAACAAGAGGGATCGTTTTTTTATTATTATGAAAAACGTATAGAAATTCATTTGACATAACAATGCGCCGGCGCCTCTTTTGTACGAATTCTGATTGCATTATGCATTATGACATTTGCCGGTGTAAATTCTACTCGACGAATAAAATATTCAACTCCCTAGACTATAGTATAAACAAATATGTTTATTTAATCTATCTATATATATAAAATCGAAAGGTCACTCACTCATCACGAAATCTCAGAAACTACAAGTGCTAGGAATCTCAAATTTTGCATAAGAGTTATTTATAGGACGTAGGTGATATAGCTAAGACGGGAATTTGCAATATTAGACTTCTAAGGGGTTGTTTTTGGGGTCGAAAGTTTGTATGAAACTTCGTTACTACAAATGCTAGGAGTCTCAAATTTTGCATAGACGTCACTAGGACATAGATGAGGAGACAGAAATTAATAATAACATAGTTCACGCGGGTGAAACCGCGAGCGGGCCGGTAGTATTATATAAATAATATTATCAACAATAAAAATATTGAACTTAATTTTATTGAAAAGTGATAAATAAAACGTCATTTTTTATAATTTTCATAATTTGGATTATTTTATTAAACTTTATGTGACATTAAAGTTAAGCTGAAAACTTTAAAAAAATGCGTGTGTATTTTAGTGAACAAAAATGTTCATATATTTAGTCAGTCAATTGTTTATTCTAAAAATTTTAAGTATAGAATATTAGCGTTTTGAAACAGTACCCTTAAAATTAAAATTAAAAAAAAAAACAATAAAGATATTATTTTTTCAATCCTATTTATAATAATTATAAACGCATTGTATTTATTTTCTATACAATAAAAGTTAAATTCAGTAAAGCTTTCCCAATTATGTTACAAAATGTATAATGAACTTTACAAGCATTGTTTTGACGGTGAGAAAATATAACCCTAAATTATTGATATTGTATAATCTGTTCATTATTTGTATTGTGGTATTGTATGAACATTCTTAAGTTTTTAACTTGAAAGGTTAATTATTATTTTTTGAACTCTTATGATAATATTAAAAGTATTTATAGAGAGGCCATCGTGGCGCAGGGGAACAAGGTATGACTGTAACGCCGTGGGTTCGATCCTAACTTGGGGTAAAATAACTCATTTATTATTTACAATTTTTTCATTTCTCAACACCCAAAAAAAATGCTTGTGGAAGTGTGCCACGAAAAAAAAATGGAAAGTGGGGAATGGAGTGTCTTAACATTAGGTTCCCTCTGTCTACTCTGCTATATGAGGAATACCTACAAGGTTAAACAAATAGAAAAAAAAATTAGCATTTAAATCTTTTTTTGAATTTTATTATATTGATTACTTTAATTTTTTAGAAAATTATTTAAACCTAAAGATAAAGGCGTATATTATATTTTTTTTCTATATTATATTTGAATAATAATATTATTCGTAACACATTACGAGTTTTTTTTTGGTCTAGAAAATATTAGATCTAATCTTTTCTGAATATGTTTTCTTAAAAATGACTAAAGCTTGTCTATACAAAATAATATTATCATAACTTTTGTAATTTAAATATATTTTTTAATATTCGAGGCTTCTAAGAACCGTACTTATAAACCGCTCTCAAGTCTGAGATCGATTTATAAACACGAGAGTATCTATAATAAGAAATTATTCTTAATTAAACTCTACACACTATTGTACGAATATTTTAATTTTTCCGTTCTAGTAAGACGAAGTGTGTAGAGAACGGAGTGTCTTGACTATATAGAATATATAAAATTCTGACATATATTTGAATCAAATATTTTTTTTAATTTAAAACTTACTTCCATAGATTCTAGTTGCCGTGAAATTTCTATATACGCAACAATACCGGTTCAACGTTGAACAATGGAATGCTGACTATATTGGCGTTAGCGAAAACTTTGCAAATAGTTTTTTGTGACGAAACTCTACGCCCCTTTCAACTGACGGGTGAAAATAAAATACGTTGTTACCGCCTTTGTCTATCTATTTGTTCTGTCCTGTTACAATTTACCACGTGTTTGCTTGTTTCAAAAAAATATAAGGATAATATTGATATTTATAATGTACTTAAAATGTTGATTTTGGCAACTAGTTTTGGTTTTGAGGCTGCTAAAAAGTGTAATAGATAAAAATATGTTAATTAGGACAGTAAATATCGGATTTTATTGTAATTTAAATTATATAGAAAAATTTTGTTGTTTAAAATTTATTCTAAAATAATTGTAAACAATAAAAAAGTTTGCTATTATTGTTTAAAATTATTTTAGAACGATCTACGAGTTACTTGTAATCGCTTAAAATGTTAAGAAAGTATTTATTTTCCTTCACGTTGTATGCCACACATAGCAGGGTAGGCAGAGGGAAGTGTCTTAATAGGAACAGCGTGTTAAGACATCCCATTCCCATTAAGATACTTCCGTTCCCCATATTCCTCCGAATGCCAGATTTGCTCGGCGTTGTGTTCCTTGGCGGAGCACAACGCCGCTCTGCTTTCATTACAATAACAATTTTAATCCTATCAATTATAGCCTAAGCATAATTATATACAAAGTTTTTACACAGTTGAGTGAAATTCTTATTTGAGCCTATAGAAATAGATATAAAAACCTATAGAAACAAAATCGTCTCGTCCGTCTTTTACCCTTTTAGCTTATTATGCAACACAAAAAAAAATATTTACACAATTTTTTTCGCTTCGCCTTTTGGAGGTTGATTGCGGTTACTTTTATTTGTGTCTATTGTCGGTTTGTTTGCTCTACTTGTTTAGACGGGAACAAATGAATAAATATGGGCAATCACAATAAATTGCTTTTTTTGGTTCGTAGGCGCTGGGTCGCTTCGAACGAGCCAAATGTACGATAGTCATAATAAATGTATAGTGTTTACTTTTAATATAAGATGGTATAAAGGAAAATGTTGTTTATATATTACTAGAATTTAACNAAACACTAAAAAAGTTTGCTTTTATTGTTTAAAGTATTTTAGAACGATCTACGAGTTACTTGTAATCGTTTAAAATGTTATAAAAAGTATTTATTTTCGTTCACGTTGTATGCCACACATAGCATGGTAGGCGGAGGGAAGTGTCTTAATAGGAACAGAGTGTTAAGACATCCCATTCCCATTAATATACTTCCGTTCCCCATATTCCGCCGAACGCCAGATTTGCTCGGCGTTGTGTTCCTTGGCGGAGCACAACGCCGCTCTTCTTTTATTACAATAACAATTTTAATCCTATCAATTATAGCCTAAGCACAATTATATACAAAGTTTTAAAACAGTTGAGTGAAATCATTATTTGAGCCTATAGAAATAGAAATAAAAACCTATAGAAACAAAATCGTCTCGTCCGTCTTTTACCCTTTTAGCTTATTATGCAATACAAAAAAAAATATTTGCACAATTTTTTTCGCTTCGCCTTTTGGAGGTTGATTGCGGTTACTTTTATTTGTGTCTATTGTCGGTTTGTTTGCTCTACTTGTTTAGACGGGAACAAATGAATAAATATGGGCAATCACAATAAATTGCTTTTTTTGGTTCGTAGGCGCTGGGTCGCTTCGAACGAGCCAAATGTACTGTAGTCATAATAAATGTATAGTGTTTACTTTTAATATAAGATGGTATAAAGGAAAATGTTGTTTATATATTACTAGAATTTAACCTATTTAGCTACAATTTTTTTTTTATAATTATAATTGGCATATTTTTCTAAATAATGCTTAAGTTATTGACTAAGAGCTTTTTAAACTCTAACTTTAAGCTCTAAATTCTAAGCTTAAAAATAAATGAACCGGCAAAATGGTTCGTTATAATAAATAAAACGGCACTACAAAGACCCCCTTCGGAACGACTATAAAAAGTGACACTTTAAATCAAACTCTTAACGCCTCGTTTGAAACTCAATAAATTTTGCTCCAATACCTCGTTTCTCTTTCATAGAAATAATTCTGGAATAACTGTGACATTATATTGATTTTTCTCTGACATGTGACATAAAATTTGAATGTTTTTTCTGTTTATTGTTATTTATTTGTCGATGGCTCTATAAATTAAGTGGGAATGTCTCTATAATTGAATGACTTAACACTAGGTTTCTTCTGCCTACCCTGCTGTGTGTAAAAACTACAGTTTTAATATTTGTTACAGAGTAAAGAGAGTTTTACAGAGTAAAAAATATTAAAACATAAAATGTACACAACAACTTCATATTTAATCTATTCAATAGCAATTTTTAATCTATCTATTTTTTTCTCCCAAAAAATTGAATTGAAATTATAATTAATTTCTATCCCGAGACCAGTCGTGACGCCGGGGCACTAAGTGCGACTGGAAAACCGACTGGTTGTAGGACGTTTCCCACTCGAGGAAATGAAATATTTCGCTCTAGTGTCGAGGCAAAGGCGTTGAGTTCTGTCACTTAACACGCAATGCCTCCAGAATTCGGTAGAAAGTGAGAGAGTGTCTTAGCACTAGGTTCTAGGCCCTCTGCCTTCTCAGCTGTGGGGGGGATACAGCGTGAAGCTAATTTATTTTTAATATCGCGATCAAATTTATTGTATTTAAGTGGCGTTAAAAATAATAATAAAAAAAAACTTTACAAAAACATGTTCCTCCTTGTTATTATAACAATATTCACATTATGAACTTCCTAAATTTAATTTTCACAGTCAACGACGCCCCTATTATTTTTATTATGGCAAGAAGTTGATTTGTAGAGGCGGTCGTCACAGTGTTCGAGCATATACAATTACTCGCGTCCGGCACGCGTCTTACTAAACTGCTGGTGGCGGTTCGATTCCTTAGATTAAAAATATTAATAATATTTGCATAAATAAACATATTTTGTAGATTTTTTGTTCGTTTTTTTGGTTATTTAGATTTAAGTGGCTTGTTTATTGGTGTTTTATTATAAGAAGTGTTGAAGCAGGCGGCACAAGCGTGTGACGCGAATGGTGTGGATTCGATTCCTACAGACAATGGGGAGGGGAGTGTCTTAATAGTAGGTTCCCTTTGCCTACAGTGCTACACGCGGGATAATGCGTGAAATTGAATAACAACATAATTTACAATATAAGTTACGTATTATCTTCTTGTAATAAATTCAAAATCAATCCTTACAGAATATTCACAAAAGTAAATAACTCGTAAATCGCATTTTGTACTCAAGTGGCACCCCAAAACCTATAAAATAGAGGATGAAATTGTATTAAGTGTGATTTTACGTAGAAAGTAAGTAACGTCTGACTAAAATTGTACAAACGGGTTTTTGCATTCAAACCTCATGAAGGGAACCTCACCGGAAAGGAACTGGAATGCCACGCGTCTTACATTGTAGATAATATTTAATCAAATGAATTGATCTTTTCAAAAAGGATATGACAGCCCTATTTGTGTTTTTTTTTATTATTTAAAGAAAAAAAAGTATAAGTTATAATTAATAGAAATCCAGATACAGATATTTCTGGTAATTCTGGTTGATATTGGATATATGATATCTTTTTAAAAGTTTTTTTTCTATAACATTTTAGTAAATAGCGCATACAAATTGCTATAATTAATAATACGTAACTACTACTATAAATACTGACTAAGATTGAAGCTACCAATATTAAGTACGTACATATTATACAGTCGTATAAATTATAATTCGTATATAATAAAAAAAAATCTACGTACGTCTGCAAACAATTATTTTATTATATTTTCAATGCTAAAAATGTTAATAATATTTTAAGAAAATATTACAGTACTAATTTTCATATAAACAGGTTATACTGCACGCAAGGTATCCTGGGGGCCTAGATTTAAATATTCTTCTGTCCCCTACTTTTTGCCGAATTCTGAAGCTATTGCGTGTTGAACGGCGGAATCTAACGCCGATTGTTATTAGAGCGACGAAAAAAAAATATTTCGTTCCCCTTAGTGGGGATCGAACCCACAATTGTCGCGCTTACAGTGGCACGCTTATACCCCTGCGCTACGAGGGCCCCCACACACCATCCTATATCTTATAAAACAAAGTCGCTTTTCGTGTCTGTCTGTTGTTTCTAACTCTTCTTCTTCTAAACCACCCAA
>JAKRZM010001277.1:233737-245574 GCA_036379175.1 Heliconius cydno galanthus
TAGAATAGACCTGTACGGCCAGTAACTATATGAATTTCTAACAAGGGGCGATTGGCTAGTTCATAAATAAACTATATTAGTACACATTGTACGTACAATGTACATACAATGTACACTTAAAGTACACAAGTTTGTACTTCGTAGGTACATAAACACGTAAATTGCTTTTATAAAAATAATTTGCGAGCGGCGCCGGTAGGTCGGCCATTGGTAATCAATACCTAATGTTGGTAATAGGTATTAGTAAGACGGTATTAAGATTTACTCACGTGAGTAATACCGCCTTTTATTTATTCTACCTTAATATAGTTCTTGATTTAGAATTAAGTGTTTTCTAAATCTTAGAAAAGGAGTGCGACTGTAATAGCGACAGGTTGTGAGTTCGATCCCCATGCGAGGCAATGAAATATTTAATATTTTCATTTCTTCGCTCTGGTGTCAACCACTTAACACTTAACAGGCAATGCCTTCATAATTCGGCGGAAAATGGGAAACGGAGTGCCCTAACACTATTTTCCCTTCCTCCCAGGATGCAGCGTGAAAAAAAAAATAAGATACACAAATGCATATGTTCACAACTGTCCATGTTCTAAGCTGTGTCATGACACATATTTAAAGAAAACAAGTAAATATTTACTAAATATATCAACCACGCTTGAACTAAGCTTAACAAATAGCTTGAACTCAGTAATTTGTGAAACAACACCCATTTGTATTGCTTAGGTCGGACACGTCATGTTTACTCGGGAACGTGAACTACTATAGTAGGGTAGGTACCTAGTAGGAACTCGCCAGACGTACCGGCGCCTTCTATTCTAGAATTGTAATGTGACCAATATACGAGAATAGATAATACTTATTGATTTGTTGATTCATATAAATATATATATATATTTATATTGTTGTTTTTTTTATATTAATAAATGTTAAAATAAACCAAACTATACGTTTTCAGAGGAAATTAGTTTAATTTTCACATAATTTATGTATTGGGTTTTTTTTTAAATAATTTAGTAAGTATTTTTGAGTTAACAAATGGAAATTAAATTATAATCTGTAATACATTAGCATGTTATTTTCGATTTACTGCTTTTAATTATTTACATGATTTCTTATTAATTAAGTTGTTTATCTAAAACCTAATAATTTGTACTTGTCTTAACATTTGCTTAAAATATCGGCCTTATCAGATTTAAAAGACTCATTTACCTCCTTTTAAAATAACTTCATGTTAAGAAATAGGTATATTTTTTCATTTAGGTATTCATAATTTAAGAGGATTATATAATTATAGGTTTGTTATTCTTTTCTTTTATATGTAAATTATATAAATCAGCTTTATTATCTTAAAAGAATTCATTTTAAATTTCAATTCTTTAAAAATAAATGAATCATTTTGTGTTCATACTTTGTCGATTATTAAGAGGGTGCCAGCAAGATTGCTAAACTTCCAAGTCTGGCTACATTCCTTCCGGTAAATCTAATGCCCCTGTTTCCGTTACGAGAAATTAACTTTTAAATATTGTATAATACAAGCAATATATATATTTACTTCTTTTTCATCTTTGGGAATATAAGATTTCCTCGTTACAAGGCGAAACAAATAGAATTTTTCGATATAAATTTAACGATCGTTTCTCACATCATCTTCACATCGATTCGAAAGTGTCCTTTAGTAGTATGTATTGGCATTCATGATGGCAATAATAAGTAGTGAACAAACAATTTTATTACACAGTTATAATTAGATATAAATTGAATAAAAAAACTAAGCATATCTGAAAGGATGGAAAGGAAATTTTTTATTATTAATTTTTTTCTTCATATTTCAGCGCTGAGTTCCTTACTCCGCACGTAGTGCTTCTACAATTCGGAGATACGTGGGGAGAGGAGTGCCTAAACACTAATCTCTCTCTGCCTATCCTGCTACATGCGGGATACAGCGGGAAGCTGAAAAAAAAACTTATGCCTAACCTAAAAGTAGTACTCACCCATTTTGCTGCGGCTCCTGGTTTTCATCAGCCTCATTGGTGACGATTGATTCTAACATCTGTATCTTTAACATTTTAAGACGTCACATGACAAGGATTTTTCAATTGTACACTTAACACTGACGCTTACACTATTACACTCATATATATATTTTTCTATTGTTTTTTTCTCGGCAACCTGAAACAATATTAAAATTTATTTAATTTTCTTTATGAATTGCTATTTATATCTATTTATTATTAAATAAAAACAGTTCCTTTTGATACTTTTATATATAGGGATATAATGAGGCCACTCGTTGCATTGGGTACAAAGTGTGATTCTAACGCCGGGTTGTGGGTTCGATTCCCTCTTGAGGAAATATTTCATATTTTCAGTTAGTAGTGTCAAGGCAAATTCACTAGTGTCAAGGCAAAGTCACTCAACATGCAAAGTCACTCAACATGCAATGCATACACAAAATGGGGAACGGAGAGTTACGAGTAACACTAGGTTCCCACTGCTTAACCTACTTATATAAATTCTTAAAAATTTTAATCGAAATTAATATTTAGAATAATTTGGCATATTATTTTATAGATCTAAAAAAATTCCAAGACTTTGAAGACTTTAAAACATAAATATTTTTCGTCGTCTACTTTAATTTAGTTCGGTACATTAGAAAGTAGTTTCACAAAATTTCTTACAGTTAAATTTTAAATATTTGATCTAATAAGAAGTTTTATTTATTATATTTTTTTTCGTAGTGGAAATACAAGCACTAGTGACTAAACGCGACGGCTGTGGATTCAATTCGGGGAATAAAATATATGAAATTAATATTTTCACTTCGTTCTGGTAACAGGGCAAAACGCGGCGTTGAGTTACGCCAACGGCGTTTTTTTGTATAGATTTTTTTTTTCTTTATATTTAGTTAAATATATAATTTTATTAATTATTGATTATATTTATTCATTTGTTAGTTTCATTTATTTACTAAAATTGTCAGCAAAGTATAGCTCTTTTGTACTGGACTATAGGATGCATTTCACACGGCCTTAAGATGCATATTGTATTTTTTTTTAAATACCACTTTTACCGCCTACCTGGTACCGTCCCTTACTGACGTCACAAGGGATACCATGTATTTTTTTTCTATGAATCCTAGAACACGATGACAAAATATTCTAAAATACTTCGTATATATACATTTTTGTGCATTTCTTGTGTGGGAGTCCGTTTCTACGCGGGAAGTGCAATTCAAAAGGCACTAATTATTGGTTTGGAGTGAAGTACTTTATAGTATGGAGCAAGCATCAGAGGGCACAGCGCTGTTTGATGAGGAAAGTGTGGTGCGCAGCACCCAACACCACTGACGTAGAAGTTTTGACTCCTTTTTGTCAGATGTCAGATTTGAGGCCAGAGATTGACAACAATATCTACAAGTTTAAAATAATTATATTAGTAGACTCAGTACTTCCTTAAATACGAGTGACTTTCAAAATGTTTAAAATGTATGTTTAAATACAAAATTGCACGAACAATTGGTGGTGTAAATAATATTTTTTTACTTATATTGAAACCTAAAGCTTTATTATTTATTTAATTATACATTTCTTCCATATTCCGAAATCACAACTCGCTTTGGGTTAGACAAAAGTTAACTAATAAATTGTAGTAATTAATAATAAATTAAATTAAAAGCAATAAACACATTTTATTTTCTTTCAATAAGCATAATACTCGTATTTACCTAAGTAATTTCTTCAAATATGTTTTGAATACAAAATTTACTGTTAGCTAGAGGTAATATAATACAAAAGGGATATTTCAAGCGACAATATTCTAAAACGTCAAGACCAGAGGCGACTCCATATATTACATTTTGCCGAAATTATTATTATTATGTAACATACAAATAAAATAGAAATATCTGTTTGTGAAATATAACTTTATAGCCAAAGTATATGCGTTCAATTTCTTCTTATTTCTTTTTTTTCAGCTTTAAAGCTTCAAGGCAAATGCAACCTATTGACAAGCTTCCTTTTTTCACCTACTCAGAGACAATATGTATGAATTGGCGGAACCTAACGCCGCACTAGTTCTTAGCAGATAAGAAAAAAATATGTTAAGTGAAGTTATTTACATTGTAACAAGAACGACGTTAATAATAAAAATACTTACAAACAATATTCACGTAAGTGATAAATACTAAGATTAAAGTTCTTTCAAACTGTTTTTTTATTATTTAATACCTAATCTAAAGTAGGAATAGCAGAAAATAGGAATCTTTTTAAGCTGTGAAAATTTGAGGTCGTCGTGGCGCAGCGGCACAAGGGTGTGACTATAACGCGACAGTTGTGAGTTCAATCGCCACTCGAGGAAAAGAAAAGAAAGAAAAATTATTTAATAATATTTTAATTTCTTCGCTCTGGCACAAACTCAAAATGCCCAGCTATGAATTCCGCCACTCAACACGCAACGCCTCGAAAAATTCGACGGAAGTGAGGAAGGGAGTGCCTTAACACTAGATTCCCTCTGCCCTGCTGTATAGGGGAAAGGGGATACAGCATTACTGTATAAAATATCGTAAATAAATGTATGAGCTTAAGTTATTTCGTTATACCTTAAACGGGTATGATCCATACAAAAGCGGAGTTTGGCACAGTGATAATCTCCCTACATAATATATACTGTTCCTGCCAAAGTTCCATACCGATGAGAAAACTTTTCGATGCGTGCTCCTATTTATACTTATATATAAAGTTATTAGTTATGATTAAAAGGTATGAAATTATGTTTTTGTATGGAATATTTTATTATTTTTCTTTGGCCATATTGAGGTAAGGTAAAATTAATTGTTAATTGTAGCAGATTTGAACCCATAAACATTACGAAAGCCATGCCACAACAGCACTTCTACTACTCGTATAATTATATACATTTTGAAATAAGAATAATATTAAAATAAATTAAAAGCAAAAAATCATTTTTAGAAAAAGCTTTTATTTAAACGCTCTAAAAAGGAGAAAATAAAATTTGTCTTTTAAATTTTAACTATCAACTCATAACCTCATTGTACACAATTTATATGATCATAAAAGCTTGTAGCGTTAATTAATATTTAATTAAATTGAAACTTTAAAAATTTAAACTTAGCAGATTTTACATAATTAAATAAGTACTAGTTTAGTTACACAAGTAAATCGCGCGACAAGAAATAAATACATTTACTAAGCAAAAAAGGGTGTCAAAGGCGTTCTTCTGCGGTGGAGGTGAGAACAGTAAACTGAACTCTGACCCGGGACCTAGGGAGAAAGTCCGGCGCTAACCTCTCCCTGAGCCCCTGTTACATCTGCTATTGCAGTCTCAAATCTCTCTCTTTAATGTATAAATTTTGACAATTTTGCTTGAACATGGCGTTTATTTGGTCTAAAGTCATTAATATTTTCATCTCATGACGCCTGAGCGCCTTACCGAGAAGAACTGGACACCCGATGTACTATTTTCTAATATTCTATATATAGTTAGAAACACAAGAAATTCTAATAGCGCGATGTAGCTATGTTATAATGTTAAACTACCCTCATGTATAACAATAATGTTAAATGCAATACACAAACTATGTTACAACGTATAGAATGATTTTGTTAATAATTCATATTGTTTTTTATATTATCGGCAATTCAGTGAAATTATAATAGAAATAACAGTGAAAAACAAATATCTGTGCTTAATTGTAAGTCTCCATGTTATTATTGTATTTGTTATTCTAATATTTTCCAGCACAGGCCGATAGATGGCGTTAATAAATATTCTTTACTCTCTGTTCTTTTAAATATATTATTTATAAGATACCGATATTTATCAATGACAATGGACTCGAACCTACAACTGTCAATCAGCGTCAATGAGAGTTACAATTAGAAATTAAATAAAGAAATGTTAGACTGGGATGATATACACTCGTAGGTACATTATATTTTATTCTTATAAATACTACGAATGTAAATGAATTTGAACCTGCAACCGCTAATCTGGTCCAGTCAGACACAAAACTATTTAAAAGTAAATAAACGAAACGAAAGTTTTAGATTTTGAAAATAAATTCAAATTGCTTGTACTACTTAACATTGAGAGGTAATATGAATAATACCTACTTCAATTGTTCTCGATATTTATATATGACAATTTAGTTAATTCTAAATTTCTCATCACTAAATGCATTACCTTTTAATAAATGTATTTTATTGAATACCTTATTGTATTCATATTAATATTGAGGCCGTCCTGGCGCAGCGGCACAAGGGTGTGACTNGTACTAGTTTAGTTACACAAGTAAATCGCGCGACAAGAAATAAATACATTTACTAAGCAAAAAAGGGTGTCAAAGGCGTTCTTCTGCGGTGGAGGTGAGAACAGTAAACTGAACTCTGACCCAGGACCTAGGGAGACAGTCCGGCGCTAACCTCTCCCTGAGCCCCTGTTACATCTGCTATTGCAGTCTCAAATCTCTCTCTTTAATGTATAAATTTTGACAATTTTGCTTGAACATGGCGTTTATTTGGTCTAAAGTCATTAATATTTTCATCTCATGACGCCTGAGCGCCTTACCGAGAAGAACTGGACACCCGATGTTCTATTTTCTAATATTCTATATATAGTTAGAAACACAAGAAATTCTAATAGCGCGATGTAGCTATGTTATAATATTAAACTACCCTCATGTATAACAATAATGTGAAATGCAATACACGAACTATGTTACAACGTTTAGAATGATTTTGTTAATAATCAATATTGTTTTTTATATTATCGGTAATTCAGTAAAATTATAAAAGAAATAACAGTGAAAAACAAATATCTGTGCTTAATTGTAAGTCTCCATGTTAATATTGTATTTGTTATTCTAATATTTTCCAGCCTAGGCCGATAGATGGCGTTAATAAATATTCTCTACTCTCTGTTCTTTTAAATATATTATTTATAAGATACCGATATTTATCAATGACAATGGACTCGAACTTACAACTGTCAATCAGCTTCAATGAGAGTTACAATTAGAAATTAAATAAAGAAATGTTAGACTGGGATGATATATACTCGTAGGTACATTATATTTTATTCTCATAAATACTACGAATGTAAATGAATTTGAACCTACAACCGCCAATCCGGTCCAGTCGGAGACAGAACTATTTAAAAGTAAATAAACGAAACGAAAGTTTTAGATTTTGAAAATATATTCAAAATGCTTGAACTACTTAACATCGAGAGGTAATATGAATAATACCTACTTCAATTGTTCTCGATATTTATATATGACAATTTAGTTAATTCTAAATTTCTCATCACTAAATGCATTACCTTTTAATAAATGTATTTTATTGAATACCTTATTGTATTCATATTAATATTGAGGCCGTCCTGGCGCAGCGGCACAAGGGTGTGACTAACGCGACGGGTGTGGGTTCGATCCCCAATTGAGAAAGTGAAATATTTATTTACATTTATATTTCTTTATCTTCGCTCTGGTGACTAGGCAAAGCGCAGTGTTGAGTTCTGCCACTCAACACGCAATGCCTCGGCATAATTCGGCAGAAAGTGGAGAACGGAGTATCTTAACACTAGGTTCCCTCTGCCTACCCTGCTGTGTGCGGGACACAGCGTGAAGTTGATTTATTTTATTTATATTAATAAAGATAAAATTATTGAGGTCGTCATGGCGCAGAAGCATAAACGTGTGACCAAAAACGCGACGACCGTGGGTTCGATTCTCACTCATGGAAATAAGTTATTATTCATTAATATTTTCATTTCCTCGCTCTGATACAAGATTAAAGCATATACTCACACAGAAGGGTACCTAGGCAGGCGGAACCTAGTTTTAAGGCACTCCGTTCCCCATTTTCTGCCAAATTCTGGAGGCATTGCGTGTTGAGTAGAGGAACTGAACAAAAAGTATGGCATTTACCTCGACACCAGAACGAATTTAATTTATCTGGTATTTTAGATTTCTAATAACAAAATATTTTTAAAATATGCTTTATCTGCCATAACAACTATCTATACAAATTAACAAATATTTTACCACTTTCAAACAAAAAAAGGAGGGCAAATTATCTACAGTAGTGGGGGATGGTTGTAAGGCAATTGTTAGACCTTAAACCCGCTTGTGTATTGTGATCTTGGTTACTAGTACTTGCTTAGTTACATTGTTATTTACTGATCATCAGTTTAGAACAGTCATCTGAACGGGCGGCCGATGTGGACCGGCTCGGCCGCGCGCCGGCTCACCCTGTAGAGACGGCCCTCCCGATTGCGCAACTCCGACCAACGTATTTATATCTAGCTGTTCAGAAAACTTCGTTAGCGCGATTCAGGATTTAGCGTTATAATGCAAAATAAAAGTGATTTTTTATATTAAATATGGTGGAATTTGGTAAATTGACAAGTTTGGATAGGTATGGTACTAGATTGAATTGTTAAAAAAACTTTTAACCGACTTTAAAAAATTTTTTTTATGTAAGTTCAGCGATTATTCGAAGACCCCTGAACCGATTTGGATAATTCTTTTTTTGTTTGACAGGGTGTACTTCACGGATGGTTCCATGGTGACCATGCTGCGATCTGATGATGGGATCCTAGAGAAATCAAGGGAATTCTTTAAACTTTATAGGCACACTTACAAAGATTTGAGTATTTTTTTGTAAAGACTCGTGTGTTTGCTTTCGGAAATCACAATTAGATGACGTGAATTGACGATGAAGACCATAGATGGCCTGAGTAGTTGTACTACTTATACTGTAATAGTATTAGTATTTATACTAAGCCTGTTTGTATGTTTGTATGGCACCGACTTCAAAATTATAAAATCATTCTTTTATTATATTATTACTTTATTATAATAATAAAAGAATAAAAAAAAATATACATTTTAGTTGAAGAAGAAATTAAAATATTAGATATTTTATTTTCTCTAGTGGGGATCGAACCCTCACCCTCTCAGGTCAGTTACAGTCACATAGTTTTTTGCCGCTATACCACGACTGGCTTTACATATCTACTTCACGTACAATAATAATTAAAATTCATAAGTCTTGCTTATACTATGCTTATTATTTTGTTTAAAAGAAACAGAAAATCGTTAAGAATAACATTCTTTAAAAAATAAAATATTAAATATCCTACATAAATGTTTAATTAGCAAAATAACAGCATAATTTTATGCGACGAATTCTGTAATTTGTAATTTTATTGTACCTATTTGTTTTCTCTTTTGTAATTACGTATAATTATATAGGTACATGGAGTCACTCGTGGCGCAGTGGGAAAAGCATGTTACTGTAAGCTGTGGATTTGATTACTACTCGCGGGAATTAAATGAATATTTTAATTCCTTCACTGTGGTCTTGAGGCTTGGACTAACCCCACTCAACGCGATTCACACACTTCGGCGGTGACGGGACGGAGTGTTTTAACACTAGGTTCCCTCTACGTATAGCACAATAGCAACGTCAATATAACCTACGAGTATATAATGCTATAAATATTTAATCAAATGAATAACACATTGTATAGGTATCAAGAGATTGCATTCAACTATTGTTACATACAAGAATACAACAGGGGACGGTCGTTGAAAAATCGTTCATTGAATAATTTATATTAAAATATGTTTTTTTTTCTTTTAGTTAAAAGTTATATTTTTCTTATTTAAAAATATTTTATCTTTTTAGTTATGTTTTATATATTATTTTAGCATATAAAAGATAAAATTCCAGACATTGCGTCTTGTATTACGATTGGAGTGGACGTGGAGATTGGGGGGACCCTGTTTTACGGTACCTTGGTGGTTTAGAATATATCTTCCCATACAATTTAATTATAAAGTCTAATTATATAAATTACAATATTTATTAAAATTATGAGTAATTTGTTTATAGTGCTAAAAGATTCCTATATAATAGAATAGACGATTAAAATTTTCTTCTTTTATAAAACGGAATTATTTGTCACTACTTTATCCTTACACAACGAAAATTAATCAAAAAATAAAAAGTAAACGTTGTTTTGCATACAATCTGTCTGGCAGTCCAGCTTAGTTATTTCTAACATAACATTAATCGAATTTGACCGGCATTTTATCAAACCCTAGTGACATAAAATTAAAAGGGTGTCAAAATTATCTTCATCGTTGGTGTTGAGACGATGACATGCACTCTGTGCCAAATATCAATCGTCATCAGTAGAGGTAGATTCACTGGGAGGTCAAGGTCACTGGGAAATGACCCATTATAATAAGCATCTTACATTAAGAAAGGATTTCAACCAGCTCCTATACACTGGTTTCACGTGAAGATACGGACGCCCAGTTGAAAATTGTTTCTATTTTATATATATAGTAAAATTTGTAGAAATTTCGTAAGCGCGATTCAGAATTTCTACCTGCGTCTATTTGTCTATTTCACGGTAGTATTGGAACGGTATTGTGTTAGATTTTTTTCTATCGAACCCTATTTGTCCCTTTTTTGTCGTGATATATTATTTGGGTGTACGCAGTTACATTTTTGCAGGTATCTGTATGAAATGTAAAATACTATGGTTTTTTAATTTTTATAACTATGACATTATTAATTATCACTTATTATCCCAGCCAGCCCAGAAATAATTAATTAACTTAATTACTAAATGTCATAAATTTCAATAACTTTACTTAAAATTATCAAATTTAAATATTTAGGAACGCTTACTGGAGTTAAGGAAGAAATACGAAAAATAATTTCGTTCATTAAAAACAAAATAGAAAATTGAATAAGAGAAATGTAATGTTTGTTAAGTTTCATCTCATTATAAAAACAATAGTTAAAGAAGAAAATTAAGAACGTACCATTGATTTAATGCAATATATATTTAGAATTGTTCATTAACTAAATGAAGTGCCTTTAACTTTTATTTTATTATTAAAAAAACAGATAAGCGTGTAAAATAAAAAGAAAAATAAAACTACTATATGGTCCTAGACTGTATCTTTCTAGTTCTAATTAAACAAAGCAATTAGTTAATGGAAAACGTCCCTATAGTTATAACAACTACAGTTTACTCTGTATTTAAGACAGCTAAGTCTTGTTATTAACATATAACATTGAAGTATTTAAAAAAGATTTCTCATAGTGCGTGAAAGAGCAAGAATCAACGAAAAGCGGGATTATGCGTGTTTTGCTTGGGACATCTCGCTCGGTCCACACCGTGCCCTGTGACCCATCCCTACCATCCATACTTATATGCTGATGGAGTTATCAATTACTACTATTTTTATCTATTAAGAAAAATACATCAGATTTTTAAATAGAAAAAGAAATATAGAAAAAGTAAATTGTGCCAAGTGTGTGACGTAAACGCAACTGATTGTGGGTTCGATCTTCACTCGAGGAAATAAGGTTCCACTAGGTTCCTTCTGCCCATCCCTGCAGCTGAAAAAAAAAGTAATTTAAAACCAACGCAATATCCCTACACAAGGAGTCCTTTAAAACAATATTTCATTTCGACACATCAAGACTTCTTGTTAGAGAATATTACGCACTAGAGCGGTTATTACCACCGCCGTTACAGAGCTGCCATAATAAAGACCGTTTGTGGCCGTCCAGGCGATGTTATTCGACGTAAATGTCACTTAGTTTTTATGTTTATTGAATGAAAATGTGGTTGTGGGATTGGTGATTAAAGTTGAGAAGAATTTATGGTGGTATGTAGGTTTGGTGATGGATATCGTAAATCTATGGTGGTTGTCATCTGGAGTTTTCTGTTTCTAAACGTTCCAACTAAGTAAGTTGAGTTTGTGGTTATTTAGAATTATAATCTAAGAA
>JAKRZM010001278.1:0-74477 GCA_036379175.1 Heliconius cydno galanthus
ATTTCTCGAGCAATCCTTTAATTATTCCTGGTTTATTATTGTTATTCTTTTAGCGTCACTGGTCTCCAATAAATGGCTTATAATACTGTAAAATAAATCTAATTTCTATTTCATCTTCGCTTNTTTTTTCTATCGAACCCTATTTGTCCCTTTTTTGTCGCGATATATTATTTGGGTGTACGCAGTTACATTTTTGCAGGTATCTGTATGAAATATAAAATACTATGGTTTTTTTTATTTTTATTAATAACTATAACATTATTCATTATTCCTTATTATATAGCCCAGAAATAATTAATTAACTTAATTACAAAATGTCAATTAATTTCAATAACTTTACATACATAAATAAGATTACCAAATTTCAATATTTAGGAACGCTTACTGGAGTTAAGGAAGATTCCTTTCTTAATTACTAATAATAATTTCGTTCATTAAAAATAAAATAGAAAATTGAAGTATAAGAGAAATGTAATGTTTGTTAAGTTTCATCTCATTATTAAACAATAGTTAAAGAAGAAAATTAAGAACGTACCATTGATTTAATGCAATGTATATTTAGAATTGTTCATTAACTAAATTAAGTGCCTTTAACTTTTATTTTATTATTCAAAAAAGATATAAGCGTGTAAAATAAAAAGAAAAATAAAACGACCGGTCCTAGACTGTATCTTGAGCAAACGCGGGTTATTTAAACGATCTAAGTAAAAAAAATAGATATTTTCGCCAATAGCGTGCGTCCCACAGAAAAAATATAAATAACACATTTTTTTATTATTTATTCATTTATAGTGAAAAAAATAAAGCAATTAATTAATGGAAAACGTCCCTATACTTATAACAACTACAGTTTATTCTGTATTTACAGCTAAGTCTTGTTATTGACATGTTATAACATTGAAATACTTAAAAAAAGATTTCTTATAGTGCGTAAAAGAGCAAGAATTAACGAAAAGCGGGATTATGCGTGTTTCGCTTAGGACATTTAATTTGAGCCTTAGATAGGGACGTCCCGCGAAGATCGAGACGTCTGGCATCACTGTGTCCTCCACCATCCATACCTATATGCTGATGGAGTTATCAATTACTAATATTTTATCTGTTAAGAAAAATATATCAGATTTTTAAATAGAAAAAGAAATACAGAAAAAGCTAATTGTACCAGGTGTGTGATGTAAACGCAACTGGCTGTGGGTTCGA
Source organism: Heliconius cydno galanthus (assembly GCA_036379175.1). Classification (NCBI taxonomy): domain Eukaryota; kingdom Metazoa; phylum Arthropoda; class Insecta; order Lepidoptera; family Nymphalidae; genus Heliconius; species Heliconius cydno. The sequence goes on from JAKRZM010001278.1 coordinate 1,201, forward strand.
TCTTCACTCGAGGAAATAAGGTTCCACTAGGTTCCTTCTGCCTACCCCTGAAGCTAAAAAAAGTAATTTAAAACCAACGCAATATAACCACAGAAGAAGTCCTTTAAAACAATATTTCATTTCGACACGTCGAGGCTTCTTGTTAGAGAATATTACGCACTAGAGCGGTTATTACCACCGCCGTTACAGAGCTGCCATAATAAAGACCGTTTGTAACCGTCCAGGCGATGTTATTCGACGTAAATGTCACTTAGTTTTTATGTTTATTGAATGAAAATGTGGTTGCGGGATTGGTGATTAAAGTTGAGAAGAATTTATGGTGGTATGTAAGTTTGGTGATGGATATCGTAAATCTATGGTGGTTGTCATCTGGAGTTTTCTGTTTCTAAACGTTCCAACTAAGTAAGTTGAGTTTGTGGTTATTTAGAATTATAATCTAAGAAATTTCTCGAGCAATCCTTTAATTATTCCTGGTTTATTATTGTTATTCTTTTAGCGTCACTGGTCTCCAATAAATGGCTTATAATACTGTAAAATAAATCTAATTTCTATTTCATCTTCGCTTATCTTGCTTCCCTGAGGTTATTGCTCAATTCGCCATGCCTCCATAATTCTGTGAAAAATGGGGTACGGAGTGTCTTACAAACACTAGGTTCTCTCTGTCTACCCGCTCTGTGCGGGATATAGCTGATGACGGGCGGGATAGTAGGATGACGCTAAAAAATCAGTATTCTTTTTAATATCATATAAGTTGTGACGGAAAAGGTAAAGGAGAAGGTCTGTAGTAACGTAACGTAAATGTAAAATTTTCATTATTTGTAAGTTATATTATTAAGAAGAAAAAGAATACTTTTTAACAACGAGACAAACTTGAGTACGAAGTTTTATATTACCTACCGTGTTTTAACTTTTTCTACGCTTTTAAGAGTCCTAAAATGAAAATGGAAACTTTTTTAATTCCGTGGAGAAAATTCTTAATTTACTTCCGCATTTTTACAAGTTAAAATTGTTTTATGTTAACTTTTAAAATCTTATTAGGAAATCTTTTTATATGGAATAAAACATGTTATTAAGACAGAAATAACAAGGGAAAGAATACATCAACAATGTTTTGACGTTACTGTCAAATAAGGTGATTTGTCCATCAGATTAAATTTGTACTGGAATATAAGTGGAATATATTTAATATTTATATCTAAAATATATTTGAAGCCATCAGTGGCGCAGTGGCACAAATATGTGATTGTAAATGCGACGGTTATGGGTTCGATTCCCGCTCGGAAGAATTACTTATTATTTATAAAAATTCGGCAGATTGTAGGTACGGAATTCAGTGTGAAGCTGAAAAAAATAAATATACTTAATCGATGTAAAGACATCGGATGGCGTTAGCAGTGAATTGAAGTTGAAATATAACACCATACGAAGACCAAAAAAATACTTTAGAAAACGTATAAGAATTTAAATTTAGCGGGACTCGAACCTTTTCGAAAAGCCTGTAGGGACTGTAGGTGGGTAGGTGTCTGTAGGGACAGAGATGTTAACAACGTAAACAAGTTAAAAACAACATTAACAGGTGTATAAGACTTAACGAGCTGGTCAGAACGTTGGGACAGTTTTTAAGAGCCACGAGCTCAAATTCCGCTACGTTAAGGTTCTTATAAGCTCTCTAAAGTTGTCGACATTTTGCTGTTTTCTTGGACAGAACCTCAAGTTGCTCCTCTGCCACCACTGGCCGGGACCCACAAAAAAGAGCCTACTAAAATATATTTCTCTACTGAAAATTAAATTCTGAAAGTGTATTTTTGAATGTCACGTTTTCAATTTCAGTTGTTGAAATTAAATGACCGCTTTGGAATGGGCTCTGTCATAGCGGAATGATGTTTATCTAACAAGCAGTCCACACGCGAGTGTTGTGGTTTGGTCTGATACAAGTCGACGTATGGCTGGATGGAATATAAAATTAATATTTCAGTAAAAAAATTTAAAGACAGAATAAAAATTGTTTCATCTGTTTATTCTGTTTTATATTATTTCTAATCTAAAAATATGTCCCTTGTATTTAATGGCGACAATCATAGAAAAGTTAGATATATAAATAAATTAGTGTTAATGAAAATATCTAAATTCTCTATTATAAATTAGAACGTATCGTATAAAAAACTCTTGAAGTTTTAGGTATAATTTGAGTGTTTAAATAACAGTTTAAATAAAATATAAATTAATTTTATTAATGAGTTTTGTATTTTTTATTATTAAAAATATATGGTTTATTTATATATCTAAGCATTTTAGTTATAACAAGGTAAATAATTATTAAACATAAAGCGAAACCACGCTCGTGCCCTGGAACTATAATTTAGTGCACAAGTCCACTTCGTGTCGAAATCTGAACAAGTCATACAAAACAATAATCTCATTCTACTTTATCGAATACACGTGGTTAAACGGGTTCAAAGATAAATTAATAGAGGAATGTTTTCTACCATACTGTGTATATAGACATACTTCCCATTACTAACTTATACTTCCCTCCTTTTATATGTGGAGGAGCGTAGCGTAGCTTGCACCAGTAGATGATTTCTTTAACGCCGGGTAATAAAAAGTACATAATATTTTAATTTTCCTCCGATAAGTTAAGTGATGTTGACTTCCACCACTTAACACGCAATGCCTTCAAATTAAACGGAAACCGGGGAGCGGAAGTGTCTTGTCATTAGGTTCCCAGGTTCCTTCTGTCTACCCTATTATGTGCAGAGTCCGCTATGTCAGGACAGGACAAATTAATAAAAGTAATTAAAAAATACAATGTTATATAATATGATTTTTTTATTATTTGCAATAGTAAATCACTATTTTTCTAAAAATATTTTTGTTCGATGCAGTATTAATATACTCGTACATATACCTAAACGTGCGTTCGTTATTCATAACTTCAAGAAGTTTACGGTTGGCTGATGTCGATGATTAAAAATGAAAACTAGATGCATCCATGTGAGGCCGCTCGGAAAAGGTCGTCAGATATCACGTTAAGTTTTCATTGATATGTTGAAAATAATATTATATAATCATTTCATCGATTTGTACCTTATGGAAGTAACTGGATCCACTCAACACTAGTGAAGTGGTTCAATATCAGCACCCATTGAGAACTGCTGGTCCATGACTGTTGCAAGCATTAAAGAGCATCTAAGAAGTTCTTCTATTTACCTTTAGTGGTGGAGATGCGAGGTTTATTGATAAAAAAAATATATAAAATACAATAAAAATAACACTATATTCATGTATTGTTAAAAATAATTGAATTTCATAATATTATCTGTATTTATTATTCTGTTCTTTCATTATGGAATTCTGACAGTACCAGTTGAGCACTAAGCATTTCGTCACCTTTATAACTAAAACATGTAGGAGTTTTTCGATTAATATTAACATAGGTACGACTTACAAAAGTGGGCTTATTTTTTTGTTCTATTTATAGGGAAAATAAAAATATTGTACTTTATTTCAAATTGGCATAAGGCAGTTGAGGTAAAACTAACAGCGACCACCGCGCAAGTCCCATAAGACTTTCTTTCTCTTACCAATTTCCCGTAAGAAATACCTCAGGCAAAAGGTAGTTGAATTTATTTCTTTTTACAGATAAAAAAAAATTGGGCCGAACAATGAAAATAATAATAACAAAAAATAACTGAAAAGATAGAAAGACTTTTATTTGTTGAAAGGTAATTGTCGCTTATCGATTTGGACTGTCGTTTGTCGCTTGGTGCCAACTTTACGATGACAGTAAAAAGCAAAGTGCACCAACATAAGAATAAAAATAACCAAGAAATATGCCTATCGATCATAAAGAAATTTCTCACTGTCTAATTCTTTTAAAACTTATGAAAGATATATTATTACGCTACATTTACTAAGTGCAAAGTTTCATTCGAGCTAAGTAACAAGAACATCTGCCATATATATATGGTATATATCAAGATAAATTATGAAGTAAGTTTAGTTTCAAGGTTTTGTAAAAATATGATATTCTTATAAAGTATTCTTGTTTTCCAGCAAGACTTTTCTTGTACGTTATTTTTAAAACATATATAACAATAACACTTACTTTAAATGAAATATTTAATGTTTTCATTTCCTCTCTCAGGTAACAAAACAAAGCGCGTTGAGTTCACGGTTCGGAATTCAACGGAAACTGGCAAACAGAAGTGTCTTAATGGGAACGGAGCGTGTTATCACTAGGTTCCCAGGTACCTTCTGCCTTGCAATATCCGGGATACAGCGTGAAAGGGTAGAATACGTTATTGACATTGATATAACACTAATCTACTCGTATATTGATCTTTTATATCTGTTCGCCTGGTGCCTTTCCCGGGTAAGTCGTCGAAATCTATATCTAATTGTGCCTTAGGATTGTGAAAGGCAAGATGGATGGAAGGTTGGAGGAAATTAAGATATTTGTAAAATGTTTTCTATAGAAACTTGCTTACTTAAAATTTAGAATAGATATTATCTATATATATAGATATTTTTCAGAAATCAGATTTAATTAATTTATAGCTTTATTATATTATAAAAAAATGTTCGAGGTCGTCATGATGCGTCAGTGCCGTGTATTAAACGCGGCGGTTGTGGATTTGCGCCTCGAGAATTCAGCGAAAAGTGAGAACGGAGTGTCTTGACACTAGGTTTCATCTGCCTAACCTGCATGTGTAATACTGCGTAAAGCTGAAGAAAAATCAAATAATACAGAATCAACAATATATTACCATTTATAAAGATTTTTACTGAACGACAATTCATACATAAATAATGTAAAAAGCAACTTAAATATACAATTCTTTTTGGAGCTTTTACTCGTATATGGACCACGATATTTCTTTGTTTCTTTCTGAAATTATTTGTGCAAAAATTTTGCTAACTAAAGTGTAACCGCGAGTAGACGCAGTAATTTTAGCTGGAGGTGTCTCAAAGGACTCACATGTTATGCTTTTAGAGGTAAATCGTGAATGTTGGTTTTGTATAAATTTGTACTTACTCATTTTTGCTTCTTTTTGTAAATAAAAGCTATTTTAAATATTATTAAGTGGCTATTTTAATTTCAATAATATAATTTTAATATTGAGTGGCGTAATTTAACGCCGTACTTCTTATTGCCAGGACATGAAAAGTAAAAGATATATTCCAATCTTTATGGTGCAAGTGTTCAATTTTAGATATCAAATTCATAATCCATTTGTTTGATGAATAACATTTTACATTATGAAAGTTTAAAATATGTATATTTATATATTTATATGTATAAATAAATATTAATAAAAAAAACAAGTTTTCATAGATTTTTGAAATAACAATGCTATTCTAAAATATGATCTAACTTCCCAACTCAACTAAAGCGAATTTGTGGGTGTTCTGTGGTGTATAGCTTTTGTATATTCGCTAAACTTTGAGTGAACTTTTAAAACTTATGCTGTTTTTGAGTATCCACCTTTTCAACTTATATTTTCTTTTTCTTTATATTGGAGTAGCTTTTTCAATATATTTTACTAGCTTAAATTTCTTTCAAATTTAGTAGAACTACTTTCTTTGAAATTTCTTCTTTAAAATATAAAGAAAACGTTAACTTAAATTTTATCTGTGTTCTATTATGTATCCAATGTGTTTTTCGGGTCTTATCTATTTTGTATGTAAGTTTAACTAGCTTCACCCGCATACAGCAGAATAGGCACAGGGTCTAGTGTTAAGACACTCCATTCTCCATGTTCCACTAAATTCTGGAGGACATTGCATGTTAAGTGGCTAAACCCAACGCTGCAATGCTTTGCCCAACAAGGATTTGAAAATATTAAATATATTATTTCTTCGAAAGGGAATCGAACCTATAACTGACTATAAACCTGTCCTATTTTCAGTCAAACAGTTAGGTCAGTCTCGACTATATTTAATAAGCAGCAAAAGATGATTCTTAATGTATTAAAAGATTTTTTTAATTATAATCTTTGTTTCCATATTACACTTATTAATATCTTATTATATGGAGTGAATTAATATTGACTGTTATTATATCAAGTAAAGCTAGGTTGCGAAACAGTCCCTGAGCTATGCTATATGCCATATTATATCTATATATAGTATATAGCAAGTTATATTAGTACTAGCGGTGAGCGACATGACGACAGTTTAATAATTAATTTTGCATACACCAATGTAATGTTTTAGTGTTGAAGTAAATTACTTAACACAAATATTTAGTAAAATGACATTTCAGTTAATTAATTAGAAGCCAGCTGTGGGGAACAAATAACCGGTTCGGGGTTCGATTCTCGCTCGAGGAAATAAAATTTAAAATTTATATTTTCATTTCATTTTCTCGAGTGGGGATCGAACCCACAATTAATCACGTTTACAAGTGATATTACTACAGGCAAATCCTTTTGCTCCTGCGCCATGACTGGTGCGTCATTAACAACCCTCAAAACATTTTTTAAGTTCTGTTATTGTTAAAAACGTTTTATCTTATTTAGAATTATGTCCTAAATGGCATAGTTGTACTAGCACTGCTAAATATATCAGATTGTATAACATAAGACCGTTGTTAACGTCAAACATTTTTATAACGAAAATCAACAAAAAACGTAGGTAACTTTTGTATCAGCAATTTTATATAAAAAGGTGAAATAACCAATAGTTTTCTAAGAGTTAACGATTCGGCAAACTTTTGCGCTACGCCAAAGTTTCTTTTGACGCTTTTATATTTTATCCTTTGAGAAATATGATAAAGTATGAACTTTTATAAAATCTGGCACATTTGACACAAAACCGATACAAAGTGNGGGAAGCGTACGAGTTCATTAAATGCATCAGAGAAACAAGAGGAATCAAGTACTTTATAAATTTTGCTAAACAATTGGAAGGAAATACTAGTGAGTAGTGTTTTTAACTTGCTTTTGGAAGGTCGACTTGTAACTATATAATAATATCTATAAAATATGGATTTGAATTGAATGAATTTGGCTGTACTACGTAGCTTTGATGACAATACAATGATATGTACCTATCACCGAGCTGGTGTGATGATGAAGCGAGAACCTGAATATTGGAACTCTTCAAAAGTTACTAGTAACCAACTTGAGTTTAGGCTCGTATGATTTATAGCTCCGAACGTTTTCTGTAGAAAGCGTGTTGAGTTTTGTAGTTTTTAACCATATATTTTTTATTATTTACAGATATAAAAATTGCAGTGCAATTACTACGAATTCTTACGAACGAACAAGGTTAGTAATATCACATAAATTAATATTTCATCAAAGAGAGAAGAATTTGCATGTCGAGTGGCAGAGTTCAACAGGGCACTTTCTTAAACAGAGTGTGAAAATGAAAATAATTTCAAATATGTTCATTCCCCCCAATGAGGACCGTATTTACAACCATTGCTTTTGCTGTCAAACTATATTTAGACGTATACAAGGTGGAAGCGTCTGCACTCCTTTTACGGGAGCAGCACATAAGGGAAAATATTTTAAACCCACACCTAAAAAAACAATTAAGATACGTCAACGAAAAGTAATATATTTGTTCATGAACTTCTAGATGTATTAAAGGCGTTTAAGATTATTCAACATCTGACCGGGCACTATAACTTCAACGGTGTCATAGATATTCTACAGAAGATAGCAGGAAGAAACAGTAAGTGAATTTTCATGGTGTTTATAATATTTTATGTGATGAAAAATTATAACGATCATAAAAACTAAAAACATTATTTATATAAAAATAAAAAACATTTTCAAATAAAACCACATACTTACAGAATTATATTAAAATAAACATAATTATATATTAAATCAGTATCACAAAGTATAATATATACCTACTTGATACTGTTGATACTTCTGCAAAACCAAATTATGATTTAAATATTTTTATTGACTACATTTATTTATGGCTTGGAAATACTGAAACTGCTCGTTGTGTATGACGTATAACATATTCAAAGTGCGAGAAGTAACTCTCTGCTTTTTTTTTGCTTACCTCGATAAATGGATTATCCAACATTAAAAGAAAATCAATTTGAAACAGCACTTCCTGAGATTAGCACGTCATGTTTATAATATTTATACATTTTGTTTCAGACCTGTCAGATATCGTCGAGTTCTTTGATCATGAAGTGGAACACGCAAAAGGTATGAAATAATTACCAAACAATTAATTAATTGATGCTCACGTCGAACACGTTTCCATCGTGGACCGTGCTGTATTCTCACGAGTGTTCTTAATATTTATCTACCTAATAATGGAGGGCATTATGGCGCAGTGAGATTGTAAACATGCTGTTTTGATATCTCACTCAGAGGAATGAATAATTTTTCCCGCCCCGGGAAGATAAAACGCGGAGTTAAGCTCTGTCACTCAACGCGCTGGCATTTGGTATTTGGTGGAAAGCGATAAATCTGTTTTAGATTTTTTAACTGTGTCCCGCACATAGTAGGGTTGGCATGAAGACACTTCGTTCCCTACTTTCATACGTACGAGTGGTGGAACTCAACGCCGCGCTTTGCCTCGCTACCAGAGCCTCAATAATAATATTTTATACTTCGTTTCCTTGAGTGCAAATCAAACCCACAACTGGCCTCTGAAATAGAATGCAAAGCAATGTAAACACTATGTTATAGGTTTCAAGAGAATTATTAAACTATTTCATTTTTATTGATAATTAGTTATTAGTATATAATTGTTTGTCAGGTGTTGAAGCGGTTAAACGTCAAATTGAAAAATTAACGGGAGGCGTTGGTTCCTCTGAGTTCCCCAGCGTTTATGAAGCTTTGAAATCAGAAATAGGTAAGTTAATATTTAGGGTGTTTAGTATATAATATGGATAATTAAAGTAATTTTTGACTCATTCTTCTTATACAAAACTGTAACATTACCTTAAAGTCAAATCTTAAGAACTTTTAGAATAAGATTTTTTTAAGTACCTAAGTATATTTTAATTTATTGATGTTTTTTTTTCAGACTGGAACGCGACGTTTAATGTTTTGATATCTGTAATGAGAAGTAGTGGTAAGTTTTTATTTTAAAAAAACATTTGTACGAGCTTTTTATAATTTATTACTTATGAATGAAGATCAAGAGTATACATATCCGTCGATCAATTTAGCAATCGGGATTGGTCGATGGATATATATCGGATGACGAGTGACAGATGATGTATGACGGGTGACGGAATATAGATTGGAGAGATAGAGAGAAAAAAATCCCTTTGTGTGTTTTCCATTCAACGTGACCTTGGCGAAGTGAATACACACGTACGTACGGAACGCCATACATAGAGAACAACAATTAACGTATTCCAATCTGTATTCAGAATGCAAAGTAATGTAAAATATGTTTATTTTTAAACGATTTCTATATTTCTTATTAATTATAATATAATATAATTATCTTATTTTTTATTCTATATTAATAAAACTTTTAGTATTTATTCTTTATGTGCATTTGTAGTTTTTAAAACAGAAGGTACAAAAAAATTACTTAATATTAGACTTAATATTAATTAACTTAATCGGTACTGTGGTACCGTTAGCATTAGCCAACTAAGGGCGTGCGCTAGGACTGCTAGGACAGATCTACACTGTAAAGCTGTAGAGAGAGTACAACTATTTTGATACTGTAAAGTTTGAAACATCTGTACTTATAAAAGTATGTACAAAAATAGATTTAAATGTAGTGAATTGTCGTGATAAGAAAAACATTTTTTTACTATTTCATGATTGGAGTATTTTTTTAACATATTGTCATGGCGCTGCGTAGTTTTTAAAATTACTTGTGGAAAAAAATCACCCGTAATTTTTTTTCGCTACAGCCCTTGAGCCTTTCTGGAGGCCTTGAATGGCCTGGAGGTTTTTGATTAAAGTTAGCTTTAATTTTGTTTTTAAATAAAACGATACCGAGATTTATAAGCCGATAGTTTTGAAATATTACATTATTTAATGTTTCAAAAACAGCGGGTCTTTTGTACAATACAAAAGGCCCGCTATTGAGCGATATTGAGAAAAAAATCATAAGCACAGACTCAAAATATATAGTAGTATTTGCGAATTTTCTTCAAGAATCCGATTTTATCCAAAAAATGTCTCAAATATCTGGACAACCACTGAAAATCGGCGAACATGCATGGGGGTAATATGGATAGGTACTGAGTTCCTCTACCCATAGACAAATGTTGATCCGTCTATCAAAATGTATAAAATAAATATATTACTTAATTTTTTTGAATGGGATATAAATGTTTCAAAAAATTCAATTATTATATATTTTAAACGTTATTTCAGATATTAGTGAAGCAGTCGTCGCTTTCAAAAATGTAGTTAGAAGGAAAACCTTCGCCGAATGCATTAATCTTATAAAAAAACTTGTTAGTTTGTCACGTAAGTACCTTCTTATATTCTCTCTCCTTCTGATATTAACTCCGGCGTTTGCCAGGGCCTGCCTTTCGGCTCAACCTACTCTACTTTGCAGTCTTTAATAACTGTGCAAAGTGGGGTAACCAGAGTAATGGAGTAACCGAGGACCCTTCACGATCATATTATGCATCACAACATCCAACAAGCGCTTCTTTGGGCGATCGGGAGATCTCACTCCAGGGACAGATATAGCAAGGCACTTTCATCCGACATAGTTTTTAGGCCGGCGCGCAAGTTGGCCAAACAAACCATCAAGCGACTCTCTTGAAGCTTATCCTCGTCAAGCTCAGCCTCGGACTCCAAGACTACCTCGAAAGACCTACATAAGCAGTCAGATCGCGTTACGCCGCCGCTAACATCTACCTCAACATTATTTCTCTACCGCGAAGCTTCTTGTATATCTTGCATATCTGCCCCTTGAAAACTCAACCTGGCGGTATCCTGTGATCGCAGACCATACCAGGAACCTTCTGCTATTTGGCCCAAATAAAGCCCAAATAAAATAGTTAAAACAACAAAGAAACTTTGCAAACCGTTGCTTAGCGACGACGGTTGTTATTAACATGGCAGAATAAATTGCATGTCAAATTAGAAAGTACTTTAATATAATAGTATATATGTGTAATGTAATGTTATATAGCCTATAGCACTTCTGAAGAATGCAGCTTTCATACAAAACAAAAACAAAGTAAATCGGACCAGTAGATCCAGAGATCTTAGCGTTCAAACAAACAAACAAACAAACAAACTCTTCCGTTTTATTATATTAGTATAGATTGCTGGCAAAAAATATCCTTTTAGGTAGTTTTAAGGTACGGTTTTTGGGTACTTTTTCTAATATTAAGAATATCCTTTAGTTACTTTTACTTCTTATGTTGGTTCATTTCAATTTCTCAGATATTTTTTCTAATAATATGTCTCTACTTATTATTATTTTTTATTATTTAAGCTTATATTTTCCTACTTCTATTGAAAACCGCGTCCGGGTCCACTAGTATATTGATAACTGGATCTGGATGGAGAGTCAGTGCTCTTCTTGTTTTATCCTATATCTTATAAAACAAAGTCGCTTTTCGTGTCTGTCTGTTGTTTCTAACTCTTCTTCTTCTAAACCACCCAACGGATTTGGATGCGGTTTTCACCATTAGGTCGAGTATTTCTCAGGGAAGGTTTATATATAGTTTATTATTTGTACATTCTTATGTAAATTAACATAAATACGATAAATGTGTATAAAGTCCTACCCGCTGAGACACTTTGGCGCATGCGCTGCTTTAATGGTAAATACTACATGAAAAAAATGTACTGGAGTATTGTTCCTCTTAATAAGATCTACAAAAAAGTCCGCGATGGCATATTCGTATCTTTTAAGAATAACGTGTAGTGATCATATTTCTGTCTAAAAATAGTAATTTCAATATATTTTTTATTGTGAGGGATATTTTTCCATAATGGTATTAATCCTTATCCTTTAAAATACTTTATTAAATTTCTACGTTAAACGAAGATAAAATTTGCTTTTTAAACTATTTCGAAATTGCGAATAGTTTTAGAGAAAAACGCATTTAATTATTGACACATCACGCCGTTCACACATCAGCTGTATCGACTCAAGTTTCACTTATCCCTTACTCTCAGCATATAAATAAGTATATTAGTTACGTTGGCCATTTAATGTAGATCAAAACTGTCTTTTACTGTTTTTCATTTTAATAAGTACTTTAGAAGTTGTTACAATATCAAAAAATCCTTGCTGCGAAACGGCTCGCCACTCGCCATGCGTCCGCCGCGCCCGCCTGCCTTACACGCATCGGTGGTTCAGTGGTAGAATGCTCGCCTGCCACGCGGGCGGCCCGGGTTCGATTCCCGGCCGATGCATTCTATTTAATTTTCCTCACAGGCAGCCACGTAGTGCTTGCTTTTCATCAGGGACAGAATACCCTCTTCAGCATTAACCACAAGCAAAAAAAAAACCCGCCTGCCTTTATAGCAACGAAGATTTAGATGCGTTTGCACGTATTGGATAATTGGAGTTGAATGTATTATTTCAGCGCGATATATTTGGTTTCATATTTTTTGTAGTAGTTATTAGTAGGTAGGTTTTTGTTTATAATTTCTTCCGTTTAAAAATAGTCATTTAACTATCTAAAAATAGTCATTTAAATATATTTTAATAAGTACTTGAAAAGATTAGTAGCACAGATTTAAAATTACGGTACCTACTAAAAAATCCTTGCTGTGTAAAACAATTGGAAAATCCTTATTGAAACTACGAAAATGCGGGTTGCATTAGGGTTTCATTAATTTTCACATTATCTTAAGTGCTTTGCAAACATACATTACATGAATAATCCAGTAGTTAAAGCGGGCGAAGCCGCAAGAGGGTCGCTAGTATATGTATATAAGTGGTTCCAAATTCGATTTCAGATTTACGATACGCATTGGAAGAACTACTACAAGAGACTGGCAGAGTCAGTAAGTATCAATGAAGATGGTAATATTTTAGATATTTTTTTTATGTAAATTGTAATTTATATTATAAAAAAAACATAAAATCCGACATAAGCAGGGTTTAATTTGAATTTAATTTTTATGGGCTTCGAATAATTAAAATCATAAGTCCCGTAGGTAATAATAATCGTAGTAACTAATAAACTTGTCTCTTGATTCTTTTCGTGTTATGCAGTCGAGTTTTATGTTTTTTATAATATTTATTTTGTTATATTTTACTCTTTTTTCTTAGAATTTATTAGCTTCATTATTAGGATTATGAAACGAAAAAAATGCAATCTTATTATTTTTTAAGCGCGTTAATATCGTGAGGATCTGGTTGTGAGTTTGATCGCGACTCGGGAGAATGAGTAGTTATTATTTTTATTTTCCTTCTTTGGTAAGACAAAGAGGTTTTTTCTTTGGTAAGAAATTCACATTTATCATGTCAACACATAATGTCTAAAATTGAAACAGAAAGTGGTGGACTGGCTCCTCGATCTGGTACCTAACTAGTCAAGAGCAGTTTTTTGTTTTAACATTGGATTCCCTTTGGCTCTGGGATAGTGGTGGGATACATTGTGAAGCTGCCATTGAAATTATATTAACTTATATATTTATTACTTCTTCCCTTTTCCAGGTTTGAAAATAGTACTGGAAACACTGTATCAGATGACTGATAAGACTGACTTGGAGCACGTGCAAACTGAATTCCATAGGATCTTCGGTCATAACAGTGAGTTTGGGAATTTATATACATTTTTATTAAAATATATTTGAGGCAAGCGTGGAGTGGAGCGGCGTGCGAGGGTCAACTGTGATTGTTTTTAAAGCTTTAAGAACTTTATGCTAATAATCTCTCAAGATTTCACATGCATGCTTTCTAGCTGCCCAATGCTACTTTTACGTAAAATATTTCAAATTCATACCTAAAAAAGCATTTAGACGTAGGATTTTTTTTTTCATTTCACGATTTGTATCAATTATGTATTACGTGCGACGCAATTACGCATAAATAGAAACCAATAAAGTAAAGTACTTCTATTACTAATACAAAAATACTGCTAACCGATGCCGACTTGCTACATTTTATTCTCATAAAACATACCAGAACGAGAAAGAGATAACTCTTTTGTACAATTACCCATTTTCTATAATAAACTTAAACGACGTTCTACATCACTTCCATTACATATCTACGACTCGATTTCGTGAATGAGACGTGTGCGGCGCTGTCCCTTTGATGGTGTGTGTATGAGTCGTTCTTAACAAATAACGTTTTATTTTACAACGATAATTTTATTAATTATTTTATTTGAAAGAATCACTTTTTCATTTTTGCCAAAATCTCTTTCGTTTTAATTGTATCAGGCTTTTATAGAGTAGAGTAGTTAAAACTGTGCTTTCATTTCAAGTGGTGATGACAAAAGCTGTATATTGCAGACATGTTTATTTATCAAATTCAAAAAAGAAAATAGTATTGAATAATAGAAGCGACAAATATCAGTTATTATCTGATATTTCTATATTAAAATTTTCTATTTTTTTGTCTTAGTATTTTGCTTAAAATTCTGGCGTGGGCACGGACTCCCTACCATTCTCATGCCATTATAGACTGTAAGTTAAATTTGTAATTTAAAAATTAGTATTAACTATTCAAATATTTTATTTTCCAGATATAATAAAAGTATTCCAGATAGTCAACAAAATAACTAAAAAACGCGATCCTCTACAATTTCTTGGAGCCTTATTGGATATAACTCAAACTAAGAATCTGAGTGACTGTCGTGATTCCATCAGAGGACTAACATTTAGAAATTGTAAGTAAAAAGAGCAAATAAAATCAACGTAATCACTGATTAAATTTCACGATGGTCGTGGGTTTGATTTCATGAAAATGGGAGATAAAATTAAAAGCTAAAAAAATATCTGAATGTAAACTTAGGCTTAGTGGGCTTGATACCCACTTGAAGATATAAATTCAACAAGCAAAGTGAAGAATAGAGTGTCTTGACACTAGGTTCTCTTCGCCTGCTCTGATGTGACAAAAATATGAAAATGAAAAAGAAAATGTAATTTACAGCGGTTTTCATTTCCTCGCTCTGGTCAATAATGCGGTGTTTTATTTTGACCAATGGATAAAGACATGCTGTGTACCTACCGCAAATAACAAGAGGTAATACCCTGAGATCCGGCCGTTGAATCCTGCATATACGAGTTTTCTTAATTAAACCTATATTAATGAATAATACATGATTAGTAGAACAGATTACACCTGGGTTGCCTGGAAGAATCCTGCCGCAATCACCTTTAATTACATTTTTTCGTAACTCGTTTTTGGAGAAAATTGCACCCATACGTTTTTTATATGAATCGCACATCATTTGAAAGATAATCGCATAAGGAATTGGAAAATTAAGGGTTGCCAGCTCTCAGTCTGCCGCAAGTCCAGGGTTGCCTGGTTTAAACATGTCACTAATAACTAACACAAATGTTAACAATTTGCACTCATGTGTTTTTTTAATGAATTATATATCAAATTAAAGCTTATTTTTTTCTGAACACTATAAAACAGGGTTGCCTGGAAAATTCCTGCCGCAAACAGGGGTTGCCAGCGTTTGAAATATTTTATTCCGGTTCCGTTTGACTATGAGAATAGACGATGAAATGCGCGGTCTGCCTTATGTTTTAAAGTAAAATATTATATAATAGAAGGTCAATCTTAAAATCAATGCTTATTCTAATTGTTCACCTGTCAAATGATGATTTTAATCATAAAACACTCCGTTTCCCACGTACCGTTGAATGACGGAGTTCAACGCCGCTCTGTGCTTTCTTAAAAGCGTTAGGAAATAAAAATATTTCATCCACCCGAGTGGGTATCGAATCAACAAACGCTGTGGTTTTTTTATTTAGATTTTAATATATTTTTTGTTTTCTTTCAGATTCGTTTTTGGAAACATTGAATGAAATACAATTGAAAAGTGGTAAAAGTGACGTTTTGGATATTTTCAGAAAATTAATCTCCTTCACTGGCACCAAGTGTAAGAGAAATTACTTAATTAATATTTAATAAGTTTTAGACTCAAATGACCCAACCCACACTTACCTTCTGCCGAATTCTGGAGGCATTGCGTGAGTGGCAGAACTCAACTCGCTTTGCCTCGACACCAGAGCGAAGAAATGGAAATATAAAATTGAAACAAATATTTCATCTCCTCAATTGGGACTAGAACCCACAACCAATCGGTTTACAGTAACACTTTGTGCCCCTGCGCCACGACTGGCCTCATACAGAGACACAGCTAAAAATTAATTAGTAATTTTAACTTAATTAAAAATTAATAATTTTTACCAATGGAAATAATCGCCATGATGTAATATTCGTTTCTTCCAGCTCTCCATGAAGCGTGGACCGTCGTAGTGTCAGTGACCGGCATCAATGGTATGTAAATAAATATAAGCACAATAGTAGTAGGTACCATCCTCTCTACGAGGAAGTAGTTTTCAGTACCCGTTTTGTAAGAACAGGAGAATTACTTAGTGTCTTAGACTTAGTGTCGTCTATTTGGATAAGATTAGCCAAATACAGACATTAGCCATTAGCATATTTGTATGTTCCATTCAACACGCATTTAGCCTATAAAAGAGGGAACAGGGAAGGAGATAATGTTTAAAAATTAGTACTAGTACCCAATATCTTCTCCATTCCTTATTCCGCTATATTGTGGGATAAAACATGAAGCGTGAACCATGCAAATTACATTTTAAAATTTTATATTTTATATAAAAATTTCAGATATCTTCTTGTTTATTAATAAAATAAAGACATATTCTTCGGTCGACTTCATCTATTTCTTCCAAACTCTTATGAAGTTCACAAACACTACCAATTTGCGATTGGCGGTGGAAAAAATAAGAGAACTGTTGAAAGTACACGGTATGTATTTATTGGGTTTACTAAAAGAGATATTTGGTCATATCATTTTATTCTAAAAGAAAACATAATCTTAAAATATTTTTTATGAAGTAATTTGAAGGCCGCCGGGGTCGACCGAGGGTTATTGTTGCCTACTCTTGCTACAAAGCGGGTAAAGTGAATGTCATCAATCATCCATTAAAGTATTGGTGGTTAAAATAATAAAGCATCAATCAAATAATCTATGAATATTATGTACAGTATGATTAAATTAATAATTAAACCATAAACGACATTTTTTTCATAAATTCATATAGCAAATAAATAAATTAATGAAAAATATTAATATGCTGCACTGATTTGATAAATATTCTAAGAATAAACTTCTTAATCAATCTATCATTTGAGTGTAGGTAAGTCAATTTATTTGTTACATTTCTTACAGGTTTCTTCGATTCGATCCATACTATTCACCACGTAGTCCAAATGGGTAAGTAACTGTCCTCCCTTACCAAAAGTACAAATCTAAACTAATATTATGAAGCTAAAATACAATTTGGTAGAACGCGCTAATCACAGGAACCACGAATTTATATTAATAATTCGAATTAAAAAATATATTCTGGGCCAAATCCAATTAAATAAAAATAAACATTATAGGTATTAAGTTTTAGTAAGTTTTAAAACATATTAATTAAAATGTCTTAAAATTCTTTTATTTCTGCTATTGGCACGAACTACCTGAAGAACTATTCCTACTGCCATGTGAAATACACACTAAACGAGTATTGTATTTAAATAGAACTAATAACTTGTTTTTTTTTTCTTCTAGACGTCATCAAATTCCTTGAAGCCTTCACCAGTTTAAGTCCACGTTTCTGTAAGTATTAACTTGTCCAATAATTTAGAATATGAAACAAAACCAAACCTGATGTTCAGGGACATAAGCATTCGACTATAAACACGACAGTTGTGGGTTCGATTCCCACAATAAAGTATTGAATATTTTCGATTTATTGCACTGGTAACCAAGCAAGGCGCATTGTTGAGTTCCGCCACTCAACACGAGTCTTAAACTTAACGGAAGTATATTAATAGGAACAGAGTACTGAACTAGGTTCTCAGGTTCCCTATGCGTACCCTGCTGTGTGCGAGATACAGTGTGAAGATGATTTAATTTCATCTAATTTAAATACATAAAGTCGGTAGAAATTTACAACAAAAAATGACCGTAGTAATACTTGTAAAAAAGTTTTTACAAGTATTTTAATACTTTTTACTTCAGAACTTTTTCATATTTTGATATTTTTTCCAGTGCTAGAAGATGCTTTAGAGGTGGCCGAAGAGTACACTAGAATTCACGGTACGTAGCTACTTTGTACTCCTAGAATAGATGTCGTGAATTTCATTAACATTGAAGCATACATTTACGTACCTGTCTGTATGAAGATGTTTGTACCTGTCTGCGGTGGTTGCGGGTGCGGTAGACACAATGTTGCGTTGAGGTCCGCTACAATTCGTGGCGCTGGGACATAAAGGTGCGACTGTAAATGCAACGGTTTCGGGTTCGATTCCCACTCCAAGGAATAAATTCTTATATATATTTTTAATATCAAAGTCATATATGATATATGTAATAACAATCACGAATTAAATGGAAAATGATTGCAGCTTTATTAATTGATATCAGGATTCGTCCAGTTTAAGCTGTAGGTCGTATCTATATCATTCTTTTCTCATTGGTATAGGGTAGGTTCTATAATCATTTTTCTTATTTCAGATCCAATACATGCTATACGAGGGTTGCCCCATGCAACAAAACAACACAGTAAGTAAATACAAGATGAAGACATAGCTGATAAGATATAAGCCGTCCTGGCACACGGGCACAGCGTTATACTGTAAACTGGGGGATTAACTTTTTAATTTTGTCGCTCAGTTAATTTGTGGGGAAAGGGGTGACTTAACAGTAGGTTCCTTCTGCTTTGTCTGCTATGTGCGGAATACAACAACGAATGCTTAAAGTACTGTACTAGCAATACCCATGCATTTTATTATAGTTTAATTACATTATTTTAATAGTACGCTTATTCAAAAAATTATCAATTGTCTCTTCAGCGTCAATTATTATTAGACAAACACAACTAAAGAGATTCCATCCAGATCCATTCCAATTAATTTACAGATATCCTCAGCGCGATAGAATATATTAAAGCTCAGAGACTTAAACTCGCTACAACTACCACGACCACTACGACTACGACTACAACAACAGAAGCACCAACAACTCAAGAGCCTACTCCATCCACAACAGAGGAACCTATTATATCAACAACAGAACAACAAAATCAATCTAATCAGCAAGAAAATGGTAGCGAACCAAAGTCACTGAATGGAGAACAACCTAACCAATCATCCACAGCTTCTCCAAACGAGCAACCACAATCTCCTGTTGAAGAGCAACCCAGCGGTCAACAAAACTCAGATCCTGATGGCCAACCACAGTCACCTAATGGGGAACAATCAGGAGACCAATCTTCCACAGCTTCTCCCAGTGAGCAAACACAATCTTCTAGTGGAGAACAACCCAGCGGTCAACCATCCTCAGATCCTAATGGCCAAGCACAGTCACCTAATGGGGAACAACAAGGAGATCAACCTTCCACATCTTCTCCTAATGAGCAAGCACAATCTCCTAATGAAGAGCAACCCAGCGGTCAATCATCCCCAGCTTCTGATGGTCAACAACAAACACCTGATGGGGAACAACCTGCAGATCAATCTACTACAGCTTCTCCTGATGAGCAATCACAATCGCCTAATGGAGAACAACCAGGAGAACAATCATCCACAGTTTCTCCAAATGAGCATTCACAATCTTCTCATGGTGAAGAATCGGAGGCTCAACCTTCTACAGCTTCTCCTAATGAGCAACCACATTCTCCTAGTGGAGAACAACCCAGCGGTCATCAACAATCCTCAAGTCATGACGGCCAACCACAATCTCCTAATGGAGAACAACCCAGCGGTCAACCATCCCCAGTTTCTGATGGTCAACAACAAACATCTGATGGCGAACAATCAGGAAATCAATCTTCTACAGCTTCTCCCAATGAGCAATCACAATCGCCTAATGGAGAACAACCAGGAAATGAATCATCCACAGTTTCTCCAAATGAGCATTCAAAATCTTCTCATGGTGAAGAATCGGAGGCTCAACCTTCTACAGCTACTCCTAATGAGCAAACACATTCTCCTAGTGGAGAACAACCAAGCGATCATCAAAAATCCTCAGATCCTCATGGCCAACCACAATCGCCTAAGGGGGAACAATCGGGAGATCAATCAACTCCGGCCTCTGTTTCTCCTAAAGACAATCCACAGTCTCCCGACGAACAGAAACCTAGCGATGAGTCGTCAAGCCCTACGAATGGTCATCAGCAATCATCCAATGGAGAACAACCCAGTGATCAATCATCTTCAACTGTCCCCAGTGATAAATCACAAACACCCGACGAACAGAAACCTAATGACCAAACGTCACCAGCTTCTCCTAATGACAAACCACAATCCCCTTCATCTGATGATCACCAATCTAGTGAACAAGCTTCTTCTCCTGCCCCGGATTCTCACGATAAATCGCAAACTGCTAATGATCAAAGTTCTGCAAATCAAAAATCGCCTTTGGAACAATCATCAAAAGATGGGAAATCTAAAAGTGATAGTCAATCTGGGTCCGGGCCACAACCTACTGCCCCTGGGCATAGTGGGGATCATTCTTCAGGAATTACAGGTATGATAATAATAAATTTCCTGCTTCTAAAAATGTATTTATAATAAGCAGAGGCCGTCCTGGCTCAGCGTCTGAAAGTAAACACTACTGTTGTAAATTAGATTCCCATTCAAGGAGCTCAAGTAATTTTCGTTCTCTCGCTCCGGTATAGACAAATCGCATTGTTTATTTCCGCCACTCAATAAGCAGAAATTAGGCGGTTTATGGGTGACCGAGTCTTAACACTCAGTGCCCTCTGCCTACCCTGCTATATGCGGGATACAGCGTGAAATAAAAAAATATCTAATAATAGTTATGATGATTATTGACACTATCACTCGACGAAATTAATTATTTATTTAAATTTATATTTCCATTTCTTCGTTCCGTATCAAGGCAAAGCGCAGCGTTGAGTCCCGCCACTTAACACGCCTCCTGAATTCGGCGGAGTGAGAGAACTCAACGCCGGGCCTTTGCTTTAGTGCCAGAGCCAAGAAATGAAAATATTATAATTTATAAACTATCCGAAAATTGTAAACCGCCATTGTCAAATACAAAAAATTCTGTTCCCTGAGTGGGAATCGAACCTACAACAGTCGGGTTTACAGTCACACGCTGTGCCTCTGCGCCATATTATTTCTAAAATGTAAAGTGAACGTATTTTATTTACTTTTTAGGCACATTGCAAGGTCTGCAAGTAAACATGAATTTGAAGCTACTAATACTGCCACAAGGACCTATGAATAGCAAAAAGTGCTACTGCGCTTGTGAAAGTCAAGATGCCCCAAAATTAGTACCACTTAAAGATCTGAAAATTGAAGTTAATGGAAATTGAGAAAAAATAGCCTATTTTATTAATATACTTAATTAGATTATTATTATGTATAAAAATGTAACTGGGCGCTATCTGTACTTGGAAGATATATGAAAAGAATCACAATGTTGTTTTATATTTGTCAGTGAAGTAGAAACAGCTTCACCGATTTAGAAGCAATATTCAGTTGTATTTTGACAAACTTTTTCTACATAGTTGCAGGCATAACTAGTTAATAATATAAATAAAAATATAATATATTTTTATATATAGCTTTTAATATAATTTTCAGTTAATTTATGTAATACAGAGTGTTTTTATGGTGCAGGGAAAATAAAAAATAATTATTATTTTTGTTTTTTTTTCGTACAAATTCTTTTATTTTTTTAGCTAATTCACACTTACCGTATATACCGTTTGCGTATAACAAATTTGATTATTTTTAACTATGAATGAATTTGTAAAAGTAAATGAATAAATATATTTCATTGAGATTTTTTTCAATGTGGATTTTTGCCCAAGAAAGAAGATATAAAATATGAGCACATATACATGTGCACTAAGTCCTTTTTGGAAGGTGTTTAAAAAATATTTTATTTCAATACTGTGCAAATAAAACAAATAAGATAAAACTTGGGCCATATATTGTAAAATAGGTGTATGATTAAGGCGATAGTTCGAGTTCAAATCTCCCAAACATTTTTATTTGCACCTGTAATAAAATGTTTCTGGCATATAACAACCTTGGGCTATTTCAAGTACTTTAAGTTACTAAGTTAGAGATATTACATGTTAAGAATAATCAAATCTTCTTATTGACTAGTATGTTAGCATACAGACATTTACATGAAATATTTTTGAAGCTGGATAATTTTTACGTTATGATAAGGGAAAAAACAATATAAAATTAAAATGCGTTATAACAAAAAAATCTCAAAAATCAAAAAAATAATGCGTAATACAGAGGTATTGTAGATTAATTTATTTATATATAAAAAAAACAAAACATTCAAAATTAAAATAAAATGCGTATAGATATAATATTTAATCTACAATACACTTCAAAAAAATAAATTTGACAGTTCTATAAATTCACAGACTAAAAGAAGTAAAAACTTTACTTAAAAAAAAATAAAACAAAAAGAAAAAAACGTGTACAATTCAAATCACCAAAAAAAAACTAAAAAACATGAATGATTCGCTAAAAAACTGTGTTAAGACCAATTTCTTTACATTTATGGTGCTTGTTCATATAAAAATTCTTATTTCTATCGGTGTTATTGTTTTCTGATAAAGTTTAAATACTTTTGAAAATAAAATATAAGTAGATAAATATCAGTGGTTAGAAAAAAAAGTCGAAATCTGATGAGTTCATCATCAGCGTTTTTTGTTTTCAACTTATCTAAAAATAAGGTAACTCGAGAAAAAAAGTTGTATCCCGCACACAACAGGGTAGGCAGAGGGAACATAGTGTTAACACTCCGTTCCTCACTTTCCGATGCATTCTGAAGGCATTGCGTGTTGAGTGGCGGAGCTCAACGCCGCTTTTTGCCTCGACACCACAGCAAAGAAAAGAAAATAAAAAAAGTTATTTTTTCCTATTTTCGAAAGTGACTGAGATATTAAAAGTTAAAGAACGGCCTCCGTGGCTAAGTATGTGGGCCAATGTATCAATTCAGTATAGTATTTTTTGTTTCTATACTATATTAATATAACAAAAATATATGAAAAAGAGTTGAAAATTTTTGAAAAGAGCAGATCTCTTACAGCCTCTCACAATACAAACAAAACAAGTGCCTGTCTCTGTCTGTCTTTCTATTCGTCCGGGCTCATTTTGGAATCGCTAAACCGATTATTACGGGACTTTCAATGGGCGATAGAGGCGGTTATAGCGCAATAATAATAGTATTCATACTAAAAGCTATTATTTTTATCTTACAAAAAAGTAAAAAGATTCAATGTTTTTATTAATCAACCACTGGAATTTATCTAAATTTGACAAAATATTGCCACAGTTAAAAAGAACTGTGCACTATTACATATGCGTACATATTTAATTATTTAATATTCGATGTCGAAACATTTATTGTTACCTTACAATATTTTTTTTCATTATTAAAAAAAAACTACTTTTCGCCTTGATTCTGATAATAAAAAGAATAAGTGGGTTATAGTTTTTATCAATGCCGCTTTTTTCATTGAAAAAATGTGTACATGTCATTATTACGTGAAATATAAATAAAAAGAACAAATTATAATAATTTTTATGTATTTTTTTGTTATTACATAACATTAACAAAAACTTACATAGAAATGCAGGTATTGTTCAAATAAATTGAATCAACAACCTTTTTTCTTTGTTGAAAATCGGCATTGCATTTTAATTGTTATTTTATTTGTTGCTAATATTAAATACATATACAATTACGTACGTTTTATTATTATCTGTTACAATTCGTGTAGTTTTCTATTAATTATTATTTTTAAAATTTCAATAAAAAAATACACAGCCACATTTTTTGTGTCATATCAATTAATACAATAAAATAAGAAAAATAAAAATTAAAAAAGAATAGAATTAAAAAATATTTACATACTATTGTTAACATTATAAGTACTTTTTAGTGGACGTGTGTGAAAACGTAAACAACAAGAGATTAATTTTAAAACAAAAGGATAAAAATAACTTAAAATAAAAGAAATATATACAAAAAACTATTTTTATGCCCACCTGGCCTCTTTTGACAGTATCAATTTATTCAATTTTATTTTATAAAAAATGGGTTAAGTTCGAGTCTTTACAACAACATAAAAGTTGGCAAACCTAATTATTTAGTCGACATTTTGAAAAATGAAAATGAAATACACTACGCACTAATAAACACACAAGTTTTTTAACTATTTTTTCTATGAAATATCAATTTTTTACTTTTTGGAATTTATTCCTTTGACTATAAGCTCACTTTGCAACAAAAGCCAGTTGTCACCGCAATCAGAACATACGATTATTTACATATATTCGTACGTGAGTGCTCGTATATTTTGATTGCGGTGACTTAGAAGTTTGTTTTTTCTGTGCTTAAGGGACCGTAGACTTCAATTTTTGATATTAATTTCAGCTTTATACTTCGAGACATTCTTGAAATAAAAAGTCTTGACAGAGGGACAACCTCCTGTAAGGTTTCCGCTTTAATCTTTAATAAAAGTAAAGGCGGAACCCAAAAAATGTCTAATAAGAAAAAAATATGGTACAATACGCCAACTACTAACTTTTTTATTATTATGAAAATTCAAAAAGCTATCTAAGACTCGAATATTAACACAAATATTTTTAAGAGACATTAAAAAAAACACTATTATAAAAATAAATGGCCACAAAAACTGGATAGGCCAAAAAAATATTATTAATAATAAAATCGTATAAAAATCCGTTATTTTTTATATTTGTCTGTTTAGTTGTTTTATATAAGTTATATATAGTACGGTCGAGGAGTCGTTAGCCACCCTCAAGTTAGGCTTTCTCAACTTTTACACATTGTTTACTTACGCCGAGGAACAAAATAATCGAAACTAAGAAAAATCCAAAAAACTAATATACGCAGCCATCTACACCTAACTACAGGGCTAGCCACGGCTCACGGTTGACTGTACTTTCATATTTATATAATAATAATAATTCAAGTCCTGTTTCTTTCCTTTTCTTACATATATAGAGCGAAAGAGAGACACCGATAATACAATGATAAATTAAGAAATTTTTTTTTAGCTTCACGCTATATCTGTATCGCTTATAGCAGGGAAGACAACGATAATTTAGTGTTAAGACGGTCCGTCCCCATGCATGGCCCAATTATCGACAGGTTGCGGAATGTGTAGTAGGACTCAACACCGCCTTTTCTAGCCTGAGCGAGGAAATAAAAATAATTTGCCTTCAAGTGCGAATGAACCGACAACCTTCAAGTTTACCGTCAAACGCTGTCTCGCTGTCAGAGTTAATAATTTATTTAATAATAATTAATAAGAAAAATAAATAGAAAATATACTTTTTTTTCTTAATTTACCATTTTCTGTAGGAATACTGTATATATTATATAGCTATGTTGAGAAACTTATTAAAAAAACAATTAGTAACTTTAAATCGAAGCACCGTTTGGTTTTTTATGAAAAATAACAATTTATTTTATATTATTATAACTATAATAATATATATATTAATTATTTAATAACTTATTTTGACAGCTATTTTATGTACAGTTAATGAATTAATGAAAAATAAAAATGTGCGTGTTTAAAATATAAATAAAAATAATATTATGAATATAACAGATCTTTTTTTCAATTTATTAATAAAATAAATAAATCTTACTTCTTAATAATAAAGTAATATAATGCCCATATTTACTTTAATAAAAAAATCACAAATAATAAAATGTCGGACGGAAATGTCAGAAAACAAAATGGCTGTCAAAATATACTTCTTTTAAACACGTTATTATTTATTATTAGGTTAGTTTTTGGTATAGGATGTGTAAATATACAGAAGCTGGTTACGCGTAGTATATATATTTACTCATTTGACGACCTATCCTTGTCATGTTCGTGCACAGTTCTTGATCTCTCAAGTCGCCCCACCCACCATTTCCTTTAGTCAACTTCTTATTATGCTTCGCGCCGCCAGCGCTAATAGTGGCAGTCACTCTATACGGGTAGAGGTGAGATTTAGCATCTTGTAATAACTTTTGCACTTTATTTATTACTGTTGAAGCGTTGCAATTAGATTTTTTGTGGTGAAAACCGCTGAAATGGAAATAAAAATTGAATAGTGATGACGAGAATAATAATAATAGTATGCTTTATTACCTATAAATAGTATACACAAAAAAATTATCAATATGAAAAATAATAATATCATTACATACTGGCGCAAAGGCACAAAGGGTGACTGTAAACGCGACTGGTTGCGGGTTCGATACAAATATTGAGTTCAATTGTCCAATAAAGAATTTTATCTGTTGTATTATAAAACATAAAGCACTTTATTAATAAAAAAAGGAAAATCTATTTAAAGTTTGATAGCTGTAATATGATTAAAACTTAAGTTTTTAGCTTATATAGACAAATACAAAAAAGACATCACTCACCACTCTCCAATATGAAAAACCCGTGGACCCTTACACAAAATGACTTTAAATTTTTCCCTTCCAGGTCTATTTTGCGAGAGATGTAGCAAAGAGTAGTCCCAATTATAATCATCGTATGCACAAAACTGATCTTCTAAATCCATTATACTCTCCCATACAGTTTTATTGAATACCATTCCCATATTGTGCATACTTGAGTGCCAAGGGGTAATCTCCACCTTTAAATGTAAAAAAAATGTCATGATAATTTTTTTACATAATGGTTCTTTTGACGTGGCAAAGTTAATTTTTAATCACGACATTTTATGGGTTAGGTTATTTTGTTATTTATATTAAAGCAAGTTAGTTGTAGTTAGCAATATATTTTTTAATAATATATAATAAGGTAAGAATTGTATGTACATTTAAAATAAGTGGAGAAAGAATTAAATTTTTCATTTCAATATAAATATTTTAAATGAATATTAATTTAAAACTTCTAAATATTCTTTCTGTGTTTATTATTTTTTGTTCTATTACGAATAATTTTAAATTTGATACCAATCTCAATTTTAATAGTAAATTTTAACAATAAACATTCAATTTATTAATAGTTTCAATACAAATTCCATTCCGCAATTGTTACATATATAAGCAAGCATTACTTATAAAAATGCAAAAAATATTAAACTATAACTTAAAATCTAGTTTTAGAAAAGATTAAAAGGCCTAGAAATAAGAAGTACAATATATATTTGGTTATTTTAAGAGTGTGGTTACTAAACAATCACGCATACAGTGCGGTGTACTAAAAATAATAATTCATGCATAAGAGCCATATAATTTATGTTATGAAATTTAAAAAAAGTATAACGATAAGGAAAATACAAAAAAAACGAAATAACATTAAATTACTGAATATATATATTTTTTTAATTTTATGGGTATTTAATTTCATAAGCGTTTTTTTAAATAGCTTATGTGATATATATATATATATATATATCACATAAGCATATATCATATATATATATATATAATATGAAAATTACACAAATACTAATATTTAGTATATACAAATAACGTGATATGTAAGTTTAATAATAATAACGAAGATATTAAGAAACTTTCAAAAAATATATTTTCACCACAGTAATCATCAAATAAATTTCAAAATCATAACTTTTTTATAGTATAAAAAAATATTTTAAAAGAAAAAAAAACAAATTCAAAGTATAGGCAAAAGAAATATACATAATACATACATGTATGTATATACTTGTAGTAACGTAACTTAATGGATTAGCATTTCTGTTGTGCGATTTTTACAAAATTGTGAATAAAAAATTCTGAAAATTTAATTGTATTTTTTACAAACTACATTACATTACATTGATTGGCAAGAGACATGTTATTTATTAAATATTTTTAATATTGGTTAAGTATTAATCCATATTTTTTAGAAATGTAGGAATATATATTTTTTGCCTTTTTTCACTACGTGCTAAAAATGAATACTACATTGCATCCAAGCCTAGCATCAAAAAGCTTACATGCATTACACAAACAATTTATTTAAAAAAAATAAAATAATACAACGAAAAACTTTATCAAATTATGTCAACCTGTATATATGATTCTATATTTATTATAAGAAGAATAGAATTAATTTACTACAAGACTATTTACAATATAGCAATCATACCAATCCTTAAACTAACCATAACCAGTCTAACTACTTTATATAGTAAAAAAGAGAACAATTTTCATTTTCTCTTCTCTGATAATAAGACAAAAAGTACGGCGTTGTCTACAATATATCGAAAATTGTACAATGGGAACGGTAAATCTTAACACTAACCCTTTGCCTACCCTTTTTATACATGCAATGTTTATTTATACGATGTAGCGAAAGAAAAAAATATGGAAAAATTTGAAAAATAAAAAAAAAACACAATATTTTGCCACCTTTTGCGTATTCGAATATAAATTCGGGTAGACTTGATAATTCCACTCTTGCTGTCTTTTTCTCCTCTCCTCACTGACCGCTCTCACTTGCTGTATGTAGTTGAGTGTTAACTGCTTCTTCCTCTGTTTTTAATTTTTTTTTAATTGGACACTTATACAATGAATTATAGATAGAAAAGCCTATCCCATAATTATAGTAAAAAAATAACAGCAGCCATATAAAATATTTTTATATACTCATAGTAAAACATATAAAGTACGACCGGTGTGTCGTCACCTCCCTTTTACGCATTGTTCACTCGGGAAGAAAATAATTGAAAATAACAACAAAAAAATCAAATCCGCGAAGCGCACAGCTAACTTTACTGCGGGCATCTCTCATCGAACGTACTGTATTACTTTTTTCTATTAAAATAGAAATATCAAAATATTCACACAAACACCATTAGCCATTTTTTTTTTATTTCCAGTAAAAAAAATTAGAGTCAGTTCTTTATTATGACGTTTCGAGAAAATTGACAGTGGTTAAAAAAGTCTTTATTAAAATTAACCTCGTGTCTAATTATATGTGACAACCATGTTTTCCAATTTTTAAATAGCGTTCAATTTTTTTATATACAAAAGATAAAAAAAATATATTAAAAAGAGCCGAAAATATCACTTAAAACATATATTATATTATTAAGATTAGAAATTCATTCAAAAAATAAACAAAAAAGCTGCAATTATGACAGTTGTCAAACGAAAAATTAAATATGCATTTAGTTACATAGATTATAACAACAACAAATAAACACAACGCTGTGCAAACTAAATTGCTTAGTAGTTAAAAAACATAAATAATGTGTAATTGTGTTAATTTGTTTAATTTTAGCACATTATTGTATGATAATAAATGAGTGAATGAATGAGTGCGACATTGAGTGAAAACAAAAAAATGTGTTTAACCGCTATATTGGAAAAAACATTAAAGCTTTTTTTTATATTACATTGATGCTAAGCATTGTAATAATTTAATAAGTATGTTTTTTCACATTTATATAAATAATAAAACGAAATATAGATTAAAAATCCATTTCCATGTATGTTTTTTTTTAAATTACTGAACGCAAAGGTAAATTAAGTCTAAATATATTTTAAATTGAGCTAACTATTAATAGATATTGAAAATCAAGAAATATTTTCGAATAATTTGTGAAATAATTCTATAATTTGTGAAATAAATCTATAAATTTTAAATAAAAAAATATTGAAAATTAGTCCTAATCTATTTTTATAAAAATGTTTATATTTAAATTATTTATCTATATGGCAATATTTCTGAACTAAACAAGAAAATTTAAAACAATGTTGTAATAGTATATTCATTACCTACCCTACTTACTACATGCTTGTAAATAAAAAAATATTGTTGTCATCATGGCTCAGCAGCTGCAAATGCGATTCGATTCCTACTCGTGGGTATAAATGACTTTCATTTCCTCGCTCTCGTGTCTAGACTAAGCGCGACGTCGAGTTCTGCTACTCGACAAAAAATAAAATAAGTTGTACCTTATCACTACTACATAAGTCAGTCACTCACGACGTATGTCTTGAAATACGTCCTGAGACATAATATTTCGCATTTAGAGCAAGTTTACTATTATAGGATTATTTATTATTAAAACTGGCAACGACTACCACTCAATAAATTGACTGAGAGAGAGAGACCAGTGAGATAAAAGTGCGCGGCGTTGAGTTCCAGCATTCAAATTATAAAACCTACCTTATCACTGTTGCTATGGTACTGATACGTCTTGAGATATGTCCCGAGACACAATATTTCACATTGCGGACAAGTTTTATCTGCGGTCGATCGTAATAAATATAACATATGTATAAAATCCTCAGCCACATAGTGATCTTCTTCTAGGAAAACTACCATACCTAGAAAAATAGTGTAAAAAACATATAAGGCGATAGGTGGACACAAATGGGCGGCAGAATTGCGATAGATTGTGGGTTTGATTCTCACTATGGAGAACGTGATATTTTATATTCTCATTTCCGCGTTCTAGTAACGAGGTAAAGCGCGGCGTTGAGTTCCGCCACTCATTATGCAATGCCTTAGGAATTCGGCCGAATGTGGGTAACGAAAGTGCCTTAACTTAACGTAAGGGACCGGAGACCCTGCTATATGCGGGATTGAGCGTGCAACTAATCCCTGCTTATATCCAACTTACCAGTATGCCCTATAGTACATTGTAATTGATTAAATATCCTATTGGCCTTCCACCACCAGTGGTGTTTGGTTTGAGTGTATTTAGCTTCCCGGTAATGGCCGTGTAAGTCCGGATGCAAGGCGTTGTTGCAATTTAGTTTTATCGCTCTAGAAATAAAAGAAATAGTTATTTACTTATACACAATTGAATTAAAATTAGTTAAAAATAACATATGTAATTGTGTTGAATTCTGCCACTCAACTAGCAATGCCTCTAGAATTAGGTGGAAAGTGGGAAACGGAAGTGTCGTAATGGTAAAGGAGTGTTTAACATTAGGTTCCCTCTGCCTAATCTGCTATGTGCGTGATACCGCGTAAAGCAAAAAAAACATATCTAATAATAACAATAAAATATAAATCAACTTCACCCCGAATCCCACACACAGCAAGCTAGGCAGAGGGAATCTAGTGTTAAGACACTCCGTTCCCCACTTTCCGCTGATTTTTGGAGGCATTGCGTATTAAATGGCAGAACTCAACGCCGCGCTAATCTAATTTAATAATCTATACTAATATAATAAAGCGGAAGAGTTTGTTTGTTTGTTTGTTTGTTTGTTTGTTTGAACGCTAAGATCTCTGGATCTACTGGATCGATTTACTTTGTTTTTGTTTTGTATGAAAGCTGCATTCTTCAGAAGTGCTATAGGCTATATAACATTACATTACACATATGTACTAATAAATTAAAATACTTTCTAATTTGACATGCAATTTATTCTGCCATGTTAATAACAACCGTCGTCGCTACGCGACCGCGTTCGTTGCCGCGTCATTTTGATAGCATAGCATTTCATCTAGATTGAAATTATATTTCTATAGAAACTATATTCTTATATTTTAAGCAGGCGTAGCCGCATCCGGGTCCGCTAGTCTCATATAATCTAATAACAGTGTAAATTAAATTAATTTGATCATGGGCGGGTTTGAACCCGCGCCTCTTGAACACCGTCCAACACACGTGGGTTCAGCAACAGTTTGAATTATTTGGATGTTATTGAAGTGATGTCTGAACGAACATGAGGTTAATGCTGTTAGCCCTATTGGCTTTTATAGCGACACCGGTTGGGTAGGGAAGAGGGTACTCTGTCCCTGAAGAAATGCAAGCACTAAGTGGCTGCCTGTGAGGAAGTCGACGACTGTAAGGGCGCCCCCTGCGGGACTCGAACCTCGGCTTGCGGTCGTCGAGTGGACTGGTAGAAACGATCAAAGATAAATGATAAACTATTAAAAATTACTTACTGTTCTAATTTAGCATCTCTTGGACAATCGTTGGGATCGACCCCGGGGAACTCCGCCGGATGTGTTTGTATTGAATAAGGGTAAAATATTTGCATAACCTATAATATAAATGTAATAACATTAAAAACACAAAAAAGTTCCGGGAACTCCAACTTCGCTTCCATCCTTCTTTCTCCTTACATCTTCCTTTTCTCCGGTATCTCTCTTTCACACCATTCTCAACTTACCTTAGTAAAATCTATACTCCGAACCAAATTATTGATCTCATCATCATAGTAATCGTGTGAGAATATCAGTAGCGTTTTGTCGATATCTCTGGCTTGGGCCAACGAT
This sequence comes from Heliconius cydno galanthus, assembly GCA_036379175.1. NCBI lineage: Eukaryota > Metazoa > Arthropoda > Insecta > Lepidoptera > Nymphalidae > Heliconius > Heliconius cydno. The sequence continues at coordinate 33,579 of JAKRZM010001278.1, forward strand.
ACTATTAAATGCCTTAAATATGTGAGCCGGGTGTGAACCTGTTGACAAAGTAAAGAAATTTATGACCTTTTTGTAGGTTTTAATTTTTTCAGGCTTTCTCGTACATAGAATGGGAAGGCAGAGGGAACCTGGGAACTTAGTGTTAAGACACTCCGTTTCCATTAAGGCACTTCCGTTCTCCATTTTCCGCCAAATTTTGGAGTCATTGCGTGTTGAGTTGATTCTCGACACCACAGTGGAGAGATATAAATATTAAAAATTTCATGTCCTCAAGTGGGAATCGAACCCACAATCTGTCGCGATTACTGTCGCACGCTTATGCCCCTGCACCACGACTGGCTTTTATTTTTTTATTAATAATTTTGCAAATAAATATTTAATCGAATTAAAACTAACAACTCTATTTAGTTTCAAAATACAGTAAAAAAAAAGTGTCTGTCACCAAATGACACCTCGGGATTTGTGATTTATGACTGTTGTCAAAAAGTTTATGTTTTGTAAGAATATATATGGAGATTAAATTACAATAGAATATAAAACAACATTACATTGCAGTAGGGCTTTGATAAAATATATATTAAATTATTATAAATGTCATAAATGTTTTCTGTAAACGAATCGATACGAAGTAGTCAACCTAGTATAGTATTTTGTGAAATAGTCAGACAAAATTCAGTGAAACTATTAACTTTCGTACTTTTTGAATTCGCTGCTTTGGCAAAACAAATCGCGGGGTTGAGTTTCACCATTTAATTTTCTTAGAATACATACTTTTTAGCATAAATAAGTATTTAAAGTTAAAAATAAAGTTACTTAATAAATTGAATTTAAACTTTTTATATCACATAGATGACAGATCAAGATAATGTATCTCGAAAGAAACTTAAAAATAAATCCAAAAAATTGAAAACTCAAACTCCAAGACATGATCAGACAGAATTGGAAGAGAAAGAAGAACCTTATGTAAAGAATAAGTATGGCTATTCTGTATACATTTCTTAGACTTAACGCTGTGCCCTACATATTGCAGTGAAGGCAGAGCGCATTTCGTGTCAAAACATCCCTTCCCCAATTTTAATCTGAATTCGAAAAACTGCGTATTGAGAAGTAGAGCTCAACGCAGTACTTTGTGACGAAATGAAAACAATTAATTTCCCCGAATGGGAATCGAACCAACAACAACTGCATTCGCAAACAGAATAACATTCATAAACATAAAAAGATTCATTAACATATTGGTTTTAGAAAACTAAATCCATGTCAAAAATCACCATTAACTCTATACGAACTGACAGCAAAAGTTGTGGATGAACTTCCTTTCCCGGAAGCTTTCAATTGGACCGTGGAAGATGTAGAAGAATGGGTAGATGTGGAAGTTGGATTACCGGAGTATAAGGGAAGTTAAATCTGGATGGTAGTATGGATAAATAATTCTTAGATGTTCGATTCTTACTCAGAGGAATCGGAATGTCTTAATCGTAGAATTTTCTGATATATATGGAACGCGGCGTGAGACTAAAAAAATCTTCTAAAAAAATGCAAATTGAAAAGATACTGGGATGCTTTTAGGGCTTTTGGAGTTATAGGCGTACAGCCAGTTATAGCCTATATGTTCTGTAATCGTGACGATTGTGGGTTCAAATCCCACTCGTGAGAATAGTTATATTTAAATTATTTTCCGTTTCCCCGCTCTCGTAGACAAAGCGCAGCGTTGAGATCCGCCGCACAACACGCAATGTTTCCAATCCCTATTTACCTTGGTAGGTTAAATTAATCTCTACTAACAATATAAAGCTGAAGAGTATGTTATTATTGAGTAATTACTAGTAGTAGGTACACATATACGAACATATATTTTGATTTTGAATTCTTTTATAGGAATCTTTCAGAGAAAATTATATAAACGGCATGAGACTCTTAATGCTGGAAGACCCTTCGAACTTAGCAGCTATAAATATAAAGGAATTAAGTCATATACAGGTTGGTATTACAAGTCGTGGCGTTAGGGGCACAAGCGTGCGATTGTAGAAGCGGCAGGCTGTGGGTTCAATTCCCTCGAGAACATAAAATATTTAATATTATCATTTCCTCGCTCTAGTAAAGAGGTTAAGTTTGGCGTTGAGTTTCGCTAAATTGCACAATTATTTATTAGTTATTTCCATTTAATTAAGCGGGCGAAACCGCAAGATAAAAGTAATGATTAAATTCATTAATGATTAAATTCATGTTTCAGATGATAACCACAAAAATTCATCAACTATTTGGTACTGAATTCATTAAGTTCACAAGGAGCATTGGTCTTCCGCCACGAAAACCTTTAACTCACTGCACTTTCTTTAAATCCCGTACCGGACCTAGTTGGGGTATACGAAAGAATTGGACTAGGTAGTGGTTTTTTTCTGCACGCTGTACCCCACATGTAGGAGGATAGGCTACAGCCCTCACGCACGCACGCTCTGGAGCGTGTTTGGTGGAGAAACCCAACACCTAGCTTTGTGTTTTTACCAGAACGAAAACAATGATAATAATTTCAAGCTACTACCGTCTACTACTAATTAAACCTACTATCGTCGCGCTTACAGTTAGATTTTGCCCACTGCACCATATCAGCCTCAGTTTTTTTTAAAGAAATCAGAAAGAAAGTGATTTTTTTAATTTTGTTTCTGGTCCCGATTTTGATTTAGTTTTTTTGTTGTTTGAGTGGAGATTTAATTGAGAATGTTCTTAGACGTGTTCCCGTTTGTAGATTTTTATCTGTTTTTTAGTTGGTTGTTTACTTTTAGTGTCGTTGGGTTTTAGTGCAATTTTTTTTTCAGATGTGATATTCTACGTTGGATGAAAATCATAATGCCAGAACCTCTACACTTGGATCATTGGGACTTAGTTTGGTATTTTTTAATTTATATAAGATCTTAGTTTGTCTCTCAGTTTGTTGTTTCACATTTATGATCTTATATTATAAGAGATATCTAAGTACTAATATTGCAAAATTAGTTTGTCATTTAAAAGAATGAACTATTTCCTTTTCCACGCTCAGGTAACGATAAAATGAAATATTTGATATCTTCATTTCCTCGCATCGCAAAAGCGCAGCATATATCGCTACTTAACACGCAATGTCTCCAAAATTAGGCGCAAAGTGGGGGTGGACTGTCTTAATACTCTCCCTTCTCCCTCTGCTTACGCTACTATTACATAACCTTCTCCTTCCTACCTGAATTTTCGGAGCGCCGCGTCTTTTACACTAAAGTACCGTGAAAACAAAAATAACTTAAAATTTAATTATTAATAAAACATTGAAATATTATTAGAAATTCATCATGATTAACAAATTGCAGGTATCAAAAACCGGATTTTCCCAAAGTGAAATTTGCAAGAATTGATAAGAAACCTATTAAATACGAGTATGTACCACATTATACGCCACAACCTGATGTTTGTAAAGAAATAATGGTATGATTATATAATACTAGCGACTCGTGCGCAGATTGGCCCGCTTTAGCTTAAGTCAGTCCGTTTTCGTTAAAACACTTCCCTTCCATTTTCCTCCACTTAATTATTTACATTTATTGTACCTAATAATGAAGCTATATCATTAATGAGTTTCATCCAAATCAATTCAGTAGTTTTTGCGTGAAAGTGGAATCAACATTTTCACAAACTTTCATATTTTTAATATTATTGGATAGAAATGTTGGTAGAGAGAACCTAATGTTAAGACACTCCGTACATCACTTTCCAAAATTCAAGATATTGGGTGTTAAGTGACGAAACTAATGGAGAGGAGGAAATGGGAATTGCGTCAGTATTATGTTTGACATAGTCAAGTGGCGTCTAATCTAGACACGGAAAGCGTGTCCAGCCAAGTAAGGAACAAAAATTGGCAACTCGCAGTTTGTAATATAAAAATAAAAATTTCCGAGATACTTTTGATCCCTTCACTAATTAATATAAATAAAATAGTTTAATATAATTTGGCACAGTTATTAAAGAAATTATATAAATGTAGCTCAAACGGTGATTAATATATAAACGTATGAAAATTACATAAAATATATAGATAATTAAACATTAATTTCAGATACCACGCAAATTCAGAATACAGCAGAATATACCACGTGACGCTCAATACATATGGATAGAGAAGATAGAAGAACCACTAGAAAAGAAGGAGAAAAAGGAGACGATAGTGCCCAAGAAATCTAGATTAGTACCTCAAAAAATTAGTTTAACTGGGTTGCGAGGGAAAGAGTTCATTTTGGCCAAAAGGAAAATGTGTAAACCGAAGTTTTTGCCTTAATCTCAGGATCTACTGAACTGTAAATTTCAGAAATGTCTAATTTTTCAGAAATGTTCTTGTTTTTATTAAACAAGCTATATCATAATCATAATATTTTATATTGTTTTTGATAATGTTAATACTGTGCTAAATTATAATTTAGGCCCTTTAGGCTTAGATAATAATTTAACAGAAAAAATATTTAGGTGCATTGTCTTCTTTGATAGTTATTATACACCATTACGAGATAGTACTGAGTTCGTATCCAAAATAGATTTTTTTAAAATTATAACAAAAGTAGTAGTTTCATTCAATATTGAATATTTTTTTAAATACTTATAAAGTTGACATTTGTCTAGTAGATACAGTTCGTGTGCGTTTATATACAGCGTAGGCCTCAGCTTAGCTTATAATTTATTTTGGTAACAAGCCTACACCTCTTGTACTGGTTTCACATTTTTAATTGTTAGTGCCGTTTCAAGACAGCCTCATATAACAATATTCAGGCACTTTTAATTTATCACTTGTAAATATATTACGTTGAATTTGGATTCACACTATACACTGCATATATGTAGCAGGAAAATCAGAAGGAAGCACCGCCTTATTTTTGTAGACATCACGGGTTAAAAGGGAGTGGAGAGTTTCATTCCGAGTGACACATAACTCTAGACTCTAGCACCTCTAAAGGAAATTCATTAAAATAATAATTTGTAAAATAGTGTTTTTTAGTCTTTATTGCAAAGCTATCGTTGGGCAGCGGCACTACGTTTGAATGTAAACGAAACGGTGATGGGTTCAATTCCCACTCGGGGTAATGAAATATTTTTATTTAGGTACACACAATTTGTAGACAAAAACAAAGCGCGGCGTTGAATTTCGTCACTCAAAACTCAATGCTTCGAAAATTAGGCGGTGCGTGTGGAAAGGAGTGTCTAAACATTAGGTTTCCCCATACTCTGCTATATGCCAGATACAGCGTGGAACTGTATGTCATACATACCTGTATAGCAATAATGATAGTGTCGTTCTGGACCGGACCGAATATATCCTTATTATATATAGTCTGTGCTTCATTAGCCCTAGTGATGGCCCGAAGTATATCTGATACATTTTTGGTTCCGTATTTTTCTGTTGCATTTGCTGTAATAAAAAAATATAAAATATACATATAGCTTCACTATGAATACCACATACATCAAGAAAGGCAAAAATCACCTCGTATCGCACACTTCACTCTCTACTTTCCACTCGAATTAGAGATAAAACATTCTAAATTGTGCGGAATCGAACCCACAAATATAAAGTTACCATTCGTTATTATTCCACTACCATATAAGAGCGTCAATTTTTTTTTCAGCTTTACGCTGTATGTTTTAGTTTGTTTGGTTTGCTGAGGCTTTGGCTGAATAACAGAGCAAAAAAAATGAAGATATTTAATATTTGATGCTCGAGTGGGAATCAAACCCATAACCAGTCACGTCTACAACCATACTGTCCCTGTCCAATGATTGGCCTCAATTTAATGTTTATATTGTATATCAATTGAATCAATTGTTCATACAATACAAGGTTTGTTTTGATCTAAGGAATTATTTGCAATTGAGATTAGAATGGTTCACATACACAACTTATATACACCGTTTTGTATTAGTAAATATGGTATCTACTACTATATGAGGATAGTTGTGGCGCAGGGGCACAGGCGTGAGACTGTTAACATAATAGGTGGCGGGTTCGATTCCCATTAAAGGAAATTAAATATTTTCATTCCTTTGCTCTGGTATTGAGACAAAGCTCCTAATGCGGAACAGAGTCTTAAAAGTAGGTTCCCAAGTTCCCTCTGCCTGTCTTAAAAAAACAATTTTAACACCGTAGTGGTGATGTGGTATGCCACAGCGTGTGTCGCGGTGGTTGTGAATTCGATACACACGATGACGGAATGAATTTATCCATATTTCTTTGCTCTGTTACAAGAAAGCGTGCGAAGAAACTATAGTTATTTTATAGAGCCAAAAAATAGCCCAAATTATCCAATTTAAAAAAGTTCTCACCAGTAGCATTTCTAGGATGTACTGTCAGGTACTTGTGTAGCTCAGGAGGCACTAAAGCTAGGACTTGTTCGGACGTGTCGTTGGAATTCATCAACTGTTCTGAAATCGTAAAAAAATAAAAATAATAAAAAAAGTTTGTTTCAATTAAAATATGACGCCACCGACCCATAAAAATCAGTGGAAAGTTGTTTTGGCCAGCTAAAAAGTTATTTTCATCAGTAAGAAGTTATTTTGTTAGGTTAAGTGTCGTTTATCCAATAGAAGCACAGCTGATCAAAATATCTTTACTTAGCTACCCTTTTAAATAACAACAATAAATAAATAAATAATATAAATAAGCACACTAAATTTGTTCTTTGCTATTCAAAGTTGTACCCGTCATTTTGCTGAGAGACTTTCTTTCAATACATTTCTATTTCTTATTTAACGCCGATTTCTATATCGCGGAACTCAATGCCGTGCTTTGACTCGTTACCAGAGCGAGGCAATGAAAATATTAAATATTTCATTTCCTCAAGTGGGAATCGAACCTACAACTTGTCGCGTTAACAGTCCATGATTGTACCACTGTACACTGTCGTACGACTGGCCCTAATTTCATATATAAGTTATTGTCCATAATTTGTATTTAGCAGGGATCGAACTCTCAAATACCGCGTATGACGGCGCCGCATTGCGCTATAATAGCTATAAATTAAATATTAATTACTTATAATGAAAAGATAAAAATAGCTTTAGAATACGAAGAATTTTATCTTATTCATATTAATAAGCTTATTATAGACAGTACTTTTGGAAATACTGACGTGGAGTCAATGTTATGCGCGTTGTTTGTCAGTCAGTCAGTACCAGGAATGAAACGTTTTATATATGTACTCATAATTATCTATAGGTACTTCCTATAGCAGGCAGAATCCAAATTTATTATTTATTTTACAGCGAGCTAAGAGTGGGATGAGTGGAAGATGAGGACGGGGGAAAGATAATAAAATAAACCTTTAAAATATTAAATTAATATTCATCTTTTATAGGATTTGAACGCGCAACTACAACTACAGAGCTAAGAATTACACGACATAAGGCGATAACGATACATAGAATTGATAATGTTTACAAATGAATCACGTTACATCGATTATTATATATAATATATGCAGTGGAAGACACGTTCTCACGTTGGGGTAGGTATATCATATATGATAACGATAAAGCCCTATATCTACGAGCACTTATGTTAAAGTGTCTGTCTGTCATTTCAAAATACGTGTTTCCTTAAGTGCATATAGTTATTTACACGATGCTACGACATATGCAATAATCTTTTTTTTCGGTCTGTCTTTCTGTTTATCTGGACTAATCTCCAGAACAACTGTACTGACCGGCCGATTTTATGGGACTTTTATAAAGCGCTTTTGTAAGATAAAGTTTCACATTTTTAAAGCGATTTCACAAAAGGTGGAGGTTTTATATTTGACATCAGTTCTACACCAGTTGTGAATCGATTTTAGAAATTCATTTTTATTTGAAAGACCCTAAAAATGTTTGTCAATATTTATATTTTTTTTCATTATTTTATTATATAGTATATATTTCGCAAAAATATGTACATACATACAAACATACATAAAAAGTCCACCCATATATTTCCTATTAGAGTAGGCTGGTAGAAGGCTGGTGGCGCAGCGGCATAGGGTCTGACAGTAAGCCTGACGATTGTGATGTCAAATCCAGCTCGGCCAATGAATTATTTTCATTTCTTCGCTCTGGTAAAAGAAAAAGTCAAAATTGTGCAGTGCGTGGGGAACAAAGTGCCATAACACTAGGTTCCTTCTGCCAGTACCCTACTACGTGTATACAGGACAAAGGGTAATATTAAAAAATACTCAACATAAAATTGCAACATTAATCAAAAGGACAACCCAAAGAAGCATAATAATATATACTCTTTTAGAACACAAAAAAACAATTGAAAATAGAAAAAAATTACATATAATAAATGTATAACAAAAAAATTAATCACATATACAAAAACCGTAAAATAAAAAAAAAACCTGTCACTGGTTGTTCATTATCAGTTAAATTAGATAATAAAATCCAGGTTGTGTTATAACCTGAAAAAAAAAATATATAAAAATCTATTTTTTTGCATTCAATTTATTTTGTTTAGAAGAGGGATACAATCGTCGTAACGCGACAACTTGAGGATTCGATTATTACTCAATGAAGTGAAATATTCAACAATTTCATTTTCTCGTTATGGTAACGAGGCCGAGAGCGGCGTTAAGTTACGCCACTCCACCGAATCCGACAGAAAGTGGGGAACTCAATAGTAACAGAGTGTTTTAACACTAGGTTCCCATGTTCCCTCTGCCGACCTTGCTATGCGAAACAAATATCAATTTATAAAAAAAATCAATAAGCAGACACCTCTGTTCGTTTTACAAGTGCTTAGTCCTCCACTGATAACACACACCACCATAAATGATAAGGCCAGTGATAACAGTCTCACATATCCAGTTTATGATTCATTCTAACAATTGTTTGTATTGATATTGTGTTTATTTATTTAGAGTTCAAGGATACAAACTAAAGGATATTTACTATTAAACTTTGAAAGTCATTTAAAATTATAAGACGACTCTATAGGTATGCAATAGATAATTTCCCTTCCAGTTACCAGAGTAACACAGAGTGCAGCGGTAAATTCGGCCTCGTAGCAGGGGAAGACGAACAACATATAGTGTATGTGCTGGCCATCGTGGCAATGTGCTTATCCACTCCCTATTGGTCGGAGAAATTAATTATTTTCATTTTTCTACTTCAGCAAGACGAAACGCAGCATTAAATTCCCATGCGTGGAGGAATATTGGGGAAGGGGCTCCCTTCAGCTAGTCCGTCTTAACACTAGGTTCCCTCTGCCTATCCTGCTATATACGAGATACAGCGTGAAGGTGAAAAAAAATGATAATAAAAGTAATATTCAGTTTAACACGCTGTTAAGAAGATTAACGCAATGACTGTGGTGTAAAACTAGAGTGGGTATACTAAAAAGTATTTAACGGCTTACCTTAATGATCCGTAATCATTGCAGTTATCTATCTTTATGTATATAATATAAATGTAATTTTACTATAGTCGTAGTAATTTCATTTACCAATTAAAATTAATAATAAAATAAAACTATAATAATCCGACTGCACAAAAACTAAAAAGAAAAAACCATAAACCCAATAGTTTATTAGGATGTATTTAGCTCTTTTTGGTTTTAAAAATTTAGATGGTTATAAAATAGCTTTTAGTTTTTATGCAGTCGGTTTTTGTTTGTTACAATAATTTTTTATTTTTCACTTTTTAATACAGTCCAATACCTCTACAAAGATAGTTTATACAAGTAAATAACTTTCCAAGTGATTAATGGTTGTATGTTGCAATGTATATTAATATGGTGAGCGACTAGTTCTATATTTTGTAACATTATCGCATCTAGCCCATATAGCAGTGAGTCCTTCTTGTACCAAACAATAAAAGTAGAAAGCTAATTGTATTTCCCACGAGACGGATTAAAATTAGCACTATCGCGTGGACAGTCAACTGCATCGGTATGGCAGTAAAGTTTATTAATAATATGTCATATTAAAAAACTCGCGACTGATATAATCAAAGGAATGCTACATGAACACGTTTAAATATTTGGCAGGTACGTATAAACACAACAAATGTGGGATTTTTTGTTTATAAATAGATTGTTATCGAATCAAGAGGATAATGAAGTCAAAACGACCATTTTTCAAATTCCTCGATAAATTAAATATGTAGGTCGTGAAGAGGCGCAGTGGGACAGCATCTGACTATAACGCAATAATTGTGGGTTCCATCTAAAATGTAAACATTTCCCAGAATAATATTTGAATAGAAAATTTCACGATGGCATGCCATACGAATCCTCCACTTTTTTTCGCGTATTTGTGATTATTCAATAGCGAGAACTTAATGTCTCGAAACTATAAAAAGAGAATTAAAAGAGATTAACCAAACTCACCTGCATCCTTATCCAAAACTCCACTGGACGCCGACAACATGATCTGGACCCAAACGCAGAACAGTCCCAAGATGAGCAAAACGCGCAGAATGTAGCCATATTTTAGTCTGGGCATTTTTACTTCATACTCATTTTAGTTGGTTGTCTTGAGCAGGCTGGCTTCATGATAGGGTGTTCAGGTCCATAGTTCTAGAAGAAGTAAGAATTTTAGTCTAAGCTAATAGAATACTTACTTGAAAAGAAAACATATTTTAGTGTTGGGTAGTCCATTTATCGAGGGCTATCGGGCATATTAGATCACGGTATTGGTTTCAACGTAAACTGTTACCTCGGGCACTTAAATTGTGTGTGTGTTGTTTTCGAAACGCTTTCTTACAGAGAAACGGGGGAAGACAAATTCGTAGGTAATAGAAAGAAAAAGATAAAAATATATTTCTTAAGATGATAATATATTGGCCAAGAAACGATTAGATATATGAAATACCTACCTAAATTATATACATTTTCTCGGTTTTCGTATATAAAATGTAACGTTGTAGTCTATCAACCAACACGAAATATTTCTTAAATGTACAAAATGTGAACGTAGTGTCTCAACACTCGTCTCCATGCGTAGCTAAACAGTCAGTTACTTAATAAATATCCTCTAATGACGTAAGTAGAAGAATACTTAATTTATGAATATATTATATTTGTAAGAAGAGCAGCTGTATCAATTCAGATGTAACTCAAATATATTAAATTATTTGTCCTTTCACGCTAATAACGTGAAAGAAATGGTAAATATGTGAGACTAAAATTTTTTTGTATTCATGAAAAATGAGTAAAAAATATATTCAGTTGAATCTGTCTGTTATTTTTTAATATATTTTTTAAAAGATACAACGATTAACAGTCGGGACCCATTTAGGTGTTAAATGTCTACTATGGAAGATTTAGATTTTCTGTTTGGGATGTGGAAGCTATAACCGAGAATCTACGGTTAAGACACTTCCGTTCCCCACTTTCCGCTAAATTGTCGAGACATTGCTTGTTTACGAGCGGAACTCAACGCCACGCTTTGCCTCGTTACCAGGGCGGGGAAGTAAAAATATTAAATATTTAATTCTCGCATTTCAGTTGCTCGCTTGTGCCCCTACGCCACGACCGCCTTATTATAATACTAGTGGACCCGAACGCGGCTACGCCCGCTTGAACTATACGAATATTTATTAAATATATTTATTAAATTATTTTCAGTTTTCAATAGAGAGAGATGCGTTAAGCAAGCTCATTTTGGGTGACGTTTTCTAACAACAAACTTTGCAAATCGTTGCTTAGCATCGGCGGTTGTTATTAACATGGCAGAATAAATTGCGTGTCAAATTAATAAGTATTTTAATATATTTGTATATATCGAAAATATAGAAATATGAGAAAAAAAAGTATCCTATGTTCATCTCGAAATCCTCAAGTATCTCTATATGAGTATTTTATCACATCGTATACATATGGCCCTGATTGCGTAACAGACAGACAGACAGAGTTATTTTTGAATTTATAATACCTATAGGTATGAATAGAGAAAAAAATATAAAAATATATTAAAGTAATTTCAGTTAAAAGTTAAAACTATAAGTAAGTCATCTGAAAGTTAAACAAAAGTGAAAAAAAAAACGCAAATTCCATCAATGCAAATATTACCTCGTGGGATTCGAAACCGTAGCCCGTAGCCCGTAGCCTTGACAGTCTGCGCTATTGTCACATACAAACTCGTCCACAGATGTTGTCGATACGCAACAACCTCACGAATGCTAATTTATTTTGTTTTGTTCTGTTTTTTCGAACGAAAATGTATTGTTCTGAATAAATATTTATTATTATACTAATCATCGCCCGCGACTCTGTTTGCGTGGACTTTATAACAGAAACGGGAGAACAACGGATGCTCCCATTGTTCCCCCTTTCCCGTAAGAATTTCGGGAAATTCTCCCTCATCTAATACACATCTAAACCATCCTATTTAGTAAGTTTCAAGTTTTTAAGTCCAGTAGGTTCGTCTGTGCGTTGTTTGTCAGTCACTTAGTAACGATAGAGTTTAGTAGGACCGGTAGAGCAAAAACCGGATAAGTAAAAAAAAAATATAGCAAACAAACCTAGGATAAAACGGTAGTGTTGTACAATTTTATGTTTTTTTGACGTTATTAGCGTTCAAGGATGAATAATTTAGCGCTATTGAGTTACATTTAAATAGACACAGCTGTTCTTCATACAAATTTTATTGTGTATTGTACGTCATTAACGTTCAGTAGGGTGGCGTCGGATCATATGCGCAACGGACGTGAGTTCGATCCCACTCGAGGGAACCTATATCCTGCATATAGGAGGGAAGGCAGTCTGCGAATGAAATTAAAATATTTAATATTTTAATTTCCTCGCTCTTGTACAAGACGAAAGCAAAGGCAGCGTTAAGTGCCGTCATTCAACATGCAATGCCTCCAGAATTTGGCGGAAAGTGGGGAACGGAAATGTCGGAACAGGTTCAGATTCCCAGGTTCCCTTCGCTTGACCTGCTAGTGCGAAACACATCGTGAAGCTAAAAAATAATAATGTATTGTAGTAAAAAAAACGTTATTTGCACTCCATAGTTTCACTGTTCTTACTGGCCAATAGCGTTGCAGGGTTAGCTCGGAACAGTGTCAGGTGAAGGTTTTAATTTTAAATTTCCCGCTTAAATGCTTATATTCAAAGAGTAATTTTTACATTTTAGCACTTTTCTAATGATTAAAAGCTATTAAAGTCATGCAAGAATTTATAAGTAAGTAGCTCACGATAAGAATGGTATAGCTGACATTTTAGTATTTTTAAAATTCTAAAACATTTCTTTAGCATCATGCCGTATCACGCTTATAGCAAGGTAGGCATAGGGAACCTAGAGTGTTAAGACACTCGGATCCTCACTGTTGAGTGACGAAATTCAACGCTACAGCGAGTGCGTGGAAATGAGAATAATTTCATCCTCCCAGTAGGAATGGAAGTCACGACCGTCGCGTTGACAGTCCTACGCTATCCGACTGCGCCACGACGGTTACAAAACATTAAAACTGGTTATTTGAGAAAATACCTAAAATCATAACATCGCGAGTAGATAATAAGGAGTAGTTAGTCTGTCGGTACATTTGCCGCAATTACGATAATTCGCGGCGGATGTTCAACAGTTTTACTATAATATTGAAGGTAATGTTGCCAATTATTATCTTTTTAACCCCTTGTGGCACAGTAGAATGGTTATGGGTTCGATGCAAACTCGAGTGTATGATTCATTATTATATGTATAGTACAAATAGTGAATCTTTTAATTGGGGAGACTCTGACCACACGTACATTGTGATGTAATATAGTCTAAAACCTTCCTAATATAAATAAACAAAGATTTTTTTCACTTGGAACCACTTTGTGAGATAAGTTAAACTTTGCGTTTAACTTAATAGAATTTCCAGCATAAAAATATAAAAAAAACTAAATAATTATAATAATAAGCACAAGTATAAATATAGAGTATAGATTATTTTCATTCCTACGTGCTAGTAAGACAAATCGCGGCGTTAACATCCGCCACTAGACATTACGTTGTCTCGAATTTACCCACCCACAATTATCTATATATTAATTTATAATATTTTTTATAGTGTGGAAGAAGCCTAAGCTTGAACTACGCAAAAAAGTTACCATTTTTTCCCCTAATGTCAAACGCGAGACCGTGACCTAGAATCACTAAAAAAATTGGGTCAACACAGCACTGGTTGTGAAGATTGAATATAATTAAAATAGACTAGCTCATTTACCCGTTGGGACTACACTAATAATATATATATATATATAAAAAGGCAGCTTCCCGCTGTATCCCGCAGAAAATGCTAGCCAGACAGAATCCCGGCAAATGAAAGGAAAAGTTTAGACCTAAGTGTCTTAACATTCTCTCAGAGGTTCTCTGTAGCTGTTTGCGGGATAAAAAATAGCGTAGATACTATGCGTGAAAAAGAGAGACATTTTCTTTACCGCACGCTGTAACCTCCACATAGAATTTTAGGCATAGGAAACCTGAGAACCTAAGGTTCCCATTAAGACACGTCCGTTCCTCCGTTTCCGCCGAATTCTCAACTCACGCCGGGCTTAGCCTCGTTACCAGAGCGAAGAAATCGAAATATTAAATATTTTATTCGCCCGAATGAATACTAATCGAACTCACAGCCTTGTTTTCAGCGTGAGCGCGGCCTCATGTGTTTTTTTTATATCGACATGTAATCTTTATAAGTTAATTGATAACTATTTATCATAAAAATGTAGTTCAAGTGGCGCTTAGCCTTTAATTACCCAAATAAACATGATTTTTAATGTATTATAATCATTTATCACCACTCACTACCTATGGTTATCATTGATACGTATAATCTACCTGTATCTACTAATATTATAAAGCAGAGTTTGTTTGGTTGATAGCGCGTCCAATCTCAGGAACTAATAATACCAATTAAAAAAAAATTTGCGTCACGTCAATAGTTTCGATGGAACCCACTGTAGCTGCGGTCAGAGTTACCTTCTAAAATAACTTGTAGGAGTTATTTTCATTTGACCACGCGAGCAAAACTAAACTTAAAAGCTAGTTATCAAATACACATTTTTTGCTTTCCGCTGTATCATAGTTGGGATAGTTGGGAGCGCAGAAGGAACCTGGGAACCTAGCGTTAAGACAGTTTGTACCCATTAAGACAATTCCGTCTAATCAAACCTACAGCCTGTCAAGTTTACGGTCGTACGCTTATGCCCCTGCGCCACTATCAGCTTCCAACACATGTCATGTACTATCAAGCTTATCACTGTAATCGCTCATCATTATCATCATTCATCATTATTTCACTTCGCGGAGTGACAAAGCACGTTTATCAATAAGATAATATCCGCAGTTTTAACAGAGCGAGGCAATGAAAATAAATCCTGTCCAATAGGATTAGGTAATATACCTAATATTGTAAATCTTAAAAGTTTATGAGAGTGGATGCATGCGTCTTCCACTGTCGTGTATAAACTACTGAACTAGTTTAGATGAAACTTTACCGGAATAGGAGTCGTGGAACTTTGAGATTACTAGAAAACTACTGGTAGCTTAAGTTCGTATAATTTATAGCTCCAAGCACATGGAGCACTATTGTATAACATCATTTACAGCTACTCTTAAAGCCTACTCTAGTTAGATTCTTCATATGTAACATAAGCTGGTAATCGAACCCACAATCTCTTTCACACAGACCGTTACAGCGAGACGGTCGTCGACTCTAACTAGTTTTCATTACATGGCCATGTTAAAATAATATTAAAAGCTGAAGAAATATATAGACTATTCATATATAGGTACTTTTTGTGTAGAAATATATATAAAGCTGAAGAATTTTGTTTGGTACGCACTATTTAATCTCAAAAACTACGTTTAAAAAAAAAATTATGTTTTGTATAGTTCATTATTACACGCATAACGCTATGGAGTAACGAGAAAAATTGAATACTTTTTTAGAAAACGTATAACAGTTTTAACATGATAGGATTTGAACCTGCGCCTCTTGAAAAGCGTCCGCTACGTTAACGTACCTATTGTAAAAAAAGTGTTTTTCTTTCCTCAATTTGAAATAACATTTTTAAACAAAATGACAAAACAGATAGTAAATAATCTATACTAATATAATAAAGCGGAAGAGTTTGTTTGTTTGTTTGTTTGAACGCTAAGATCTCTGGATCTACTGGTCTGATTTACATTGTTTTTGTTTTGTATAAAAGCTGCATTCTCCAGAAGTGCTATAGGCTTTATAACATTACATTACACATATAAACTAATATATTTTAAAGTACTTTCTAATTTGCAATGCAATTTATTCTGCCATGTTAATAACAACCGTCGCGTCGCTACGCAACCGTTACCGCGACATTTTGATATTCATCCTTATGAAGTTTGATAAATAATTAAGGAGATGTCACTGATTCGAAATGACCTAGCCTTCGGGCGGCATAATATGAGTATGTCCGACGCGAAAATATTCTTATAGTTCAAGCAGGCGTAGCCGCGTCCGGGTCCACTAGTTATAGATAACCATCGATCGACAAACAATATTGCATAACAATTTAGGAAAAATAGAAAAAAGTCATAAACCGGTTGTTTATTATGTAAAGGTATA
The DNA here is from genome assembly GCA_036379175.1 of Heliconius cydno galanthus. Lineage (NCBI taxonomy): Eukaryota > Metazoa > Arthropoda > Insecta > Lepidoptera > Nymphalidae > Heliconius > Heliconius cydno. Next base: position 50,154 of record JAKRZM010001278.1, read on the forward strand.
CTCAAAAATATAGGTAGAATGTGATCTTTATACGATATGCTTAATGAAAGAATAAATAAAACAGAGGCCGTCATAGCGTCTGACTACGCGGGCACTACGGTTGTGCAATCGATTTTCACTCAGAGAATGATATCGACGCTCTGCTAACAATCAAAGTTGCGGCGTTGAGTTCCGCAAATCAACACGCAATGTCTCGAAAATTAGGCACCGCGTTGGGAACGGAGTAGTCTTAACACTGCTACAGAAGCAAATTAATCATAAGGAGACTATGGCCATTTTAGGAGGTTAATATAATAAATGTAAGTAATTAGTTTAATAGATGGGTGGAGTTTTAAATGCACGCACTCATTTTTACCTTTTTTATCTACATACATGATAATAACACCAGGGTTGTAATAAAAGGACAACTCTCGCTTCGCTCGTTAACCATCGCTTCGCTCGCTGTAAGAACAAAATAATAAAACACTGAAAGGAAACGATGTATTTTTTACGTACGAAACTATTTTCTTGTATTACGATATTCTTTATTATAAAGTGATGTATAAAAATCAATCGTGTCTATAAATATGATGATCGACTGAGCTGAACCGCGCTTACCTTAAGTGCGGCGTTCAGTTCCCCCACTCAATAATGCCTCAAGAATTCCGGGGAAAGTTGAGAGCGGAAGTGTCTTAATAGGAAAAGAGTGCTTAACATTAGATTACCAGAATTCCTCTGCCTACTCTGCTATGTGCGGCATACAGCCTCAATTCCGTTCCATTCCGTTATTGAGTGACTGAACATGAGACGACGAAATTCCTACAGAAACAGGAAAAACCGACATTTTCTATTAACACAAAAAATATTGCTAAATGCGGAAAAATGGAAAAGTATAAAAAATTAAGTAGGTACCTATACAATTCAATTTTATTTCTTTTGATTAAATAAAACTGAGCATGTTTATCGTACGAGTGTCCTAGATTCGAACGAGTTACCATGAGTTTTATGACCTCGACTCATCTCAACATAATATTACATAACGTATTAAGTAAAATGAAAGTGTGTAACGTAATACATACATAATATAGACCGCCATGGCACAACCTGTGGGTGTAAGTGACATTGTGGGTTCAATTCCCACTCGGGGGAATGAAATATTTCATTTCGTCGCTCTGGTAATGTGGCAGAGCGCAGCGTTCAGTTCCGATTTTCAACACGCAACGCTAAATCATATATAAGTTATATGTAAACTTAAATAAATGTTAATTATCTGTCTACATTGATAAATAAAATACTTTTTATATATCAATGATCTGTTAACACGTATTATTTGCAATTATTGTTTCTATTGTTCTGTTTTTATTATCAAGTTGTATTCCATTGTGACGCAGTGGGAAAGCAGTACATAAGTTTTGATAGGGCAAAGCAGTATTGAGTCTGGGGGCGGAGAGTGAAGAACGGAGTGTATCACACTCTCACACACAGCCACATAAACTATTTGCCTTTGAAGGCCCCTTACTTTTTGTTGAATTATATACGAGAAATGTGTAAAGCTAAAAATGTAGCACTAAAATCCTACTGATATTGTGTATGTCAAAGTTTGTGAGGATGGATAGTTGTTCATATTTCCCGCAAAAACCACTAAAGAGATTTAGAGGAAACTTTACAGTAATATAGTTTAAACGTCAGAATAACACGTAGACTATAATTTATTTAATTTTGTTAAAATCTAACAATAACTTTAAGCACCGCGGGTGGGTCGCTAGAATTATATATGCGCCAGCGCAGTAAAGGTCACAACGACGGCCTTTAGAAGCTATAGAAAAATGTCATTGTTTGTTATGAGCTGGGGACAGCGTCATATAGCCGATTGTTTTAGCTTCGCTGTATCTATTATGGCTAGGCGGAGAGAATCTTGTGTTAAAACACTCCACAACCACCAGTCCCAGCCACATTGTATAATAAACACGACGATAGCGACGAGCTATAACGGTGTCATACAACAATTTTACTTTAGCGAAATTATAAATAGCCACACAAAGCACTTTTTATCGAATTGGGTCACGAGCGAATTTTTACTTTACATATTATTTAATTGAAAGAACTTATTTAGCATAGTTTCACTAGATTGTTTGTTATAGTTATTTAAAATAAAACCGGTCAAGTGCGAGTCGCAATCGCGCAACGAGTGTTCTGTATCAATTTTAGTATTCAAATTCAAATTCAAATTCAAAATATTCTTTATTCAAATAAACTTATAATAAGCACTTTTGAATCGTCGAATCAACATATGAACAAAAAGCTACCACCGGTTCGGAAGGCAGTTCTGCTGAGAAGAGCCGGCAAGAAACTCAACAGTTGCTCTTTTCAAAATCAATGGTACAATCTATTACATTAGTTGGCAGCTATCCTGCATTACATTCAATAGACATTAATTACCATACATGTTTATCCTCTAAGTATTCTTGAACAGTGTAATAAGCTTTACTTGTTAGAATCTTTTTTACTGATATTTTAAATTTTGGAAGTGGCAAATCTAGAATACACTGTGGAATTTTATTATATACACGTATACTCAGACCCATAAAATATTTATTAACTTTTTGGAGGCGAAAACTTGGAGTAACAATCTTATCTTTATTTCTTGTTTCTATCGTATGATTGTCGCTATGTTTACTTGTAAGTCAACGGGAAGTACAATTTATAAAAGTTGACAAACTTAATTTGTAGTTCAATTTGTACAAAATGTGCACTCATTATTACACATTGAACTACAATTACAAGTTTGTAATAGTTTTTATGTGTAGTATAAATATCAATTTTCGGTGTTTTTATTTTTTGTACTTCAAATTAATTGTAGGGCTTTCGGAAACATCCTGTAGATTATGATTACGCGTTAAGTTTGTTGGCGTATGAAATTAACTACAATGATTTTATCTTTGAAATATCAATAACTTTTATTTTTCGATTTTTTCCTTTAATCGTAGAGTAAGTTCACACTACGTGCCAAATTATATAACTAGAGGTCCACGAAGAGGTATAGTACCATTATAGATTTTTAATAACCATTTGAATTTCATATAAAATGCAGCAAAAACGATGAATAAATGCTCGTAACTTTTAATTGCGTTGACGTAGAATTTGTTGTTTGATTTCAGTATTTGATATTAGTTTCAGCTTGATACCTCCACGCGATCTCGGGATAAATTCTACACTGACGGACAGATGGACAAAGTAATCCTGATATTCCAGGATAATCAGTTGTTTCAATCGGTGGTATGGAACCCTAAAAATAGAAGCTTCACGCTTTTTCCTGCTTACCTCGGTGGACTAAGGGAACCTTGTGTTAAGACACTCCATACCCCATGCTTTCGGGACTTTGCGTTTTTAGTTGCGGAATTAAATGCCGCTTTTTATCTGCCAGAGGGGGTAAATGTGAATAATTGAAATATAAACACACACTCAAATGAGAATCGAAAACATAACTATAATATTAGCAGTCGGAAGTTATTATGCTATCTAGCTTGAAGCTAAAACTAAATAAACAGAACAACTATTCATGACTGTACAAAACATTAAAAAAAATAGTATATATACATAGGGAAAAATGGTTCTAAAACAGTAATATGGATAAACCACTTGTGGTTAAGGTAATTTATGGATTTTAATTATTTAACATATACATTTTAAGCTTAAATTGTTATAATTTACAAGTTTTTCTTGTGGTTTCACCTCTGTGGCTGAATGGAAACAACTATGGTACAGTGGAGGAATCGACACAATATAGCCTTCCTTAATAAATAGATTGAGATGAGATGAGGGCATTCAACCATACCAACTTCTCAGCTTTGTGATACTAGTATATAGATCATTTAAGAATTAAATATGTATGTAGGCTAACTTGGTGCAGGGCCATTTAATAAGGTAAAGTGTGGTGTTGAGTTCCACCACTCAACACACGTTGCCTTAAGAATTTAGTGGTAAGTGGAACTCCTGCACATACTAAGGTTGTCAGATAAGCCTGAAAACTTAGTGTTAAGATACTATGTTCCCTATGAAGGCACTCCATTCCCCACTTTTAGACTGAATTGAAAGGCAATGTGTCCTGTTTACCACAGCAAGAAAATGAAAATATTAAATATTTTGTTCCCCCTTTGAGAACTGAACCCCCATCACCACATTCACAGTCACACAGGTGTACCACTGTACCACAATACCTTTAATACAACATGCTTATCAGTTGTTGTATATTGTTAAGATAAAGTTAAAGTGGCATCAAGTGGGTATTTTTCTAAAGATAATCTATGGAGTAATAGATTAATGCAATATTCTATTTAAGCAGTAGTTTCTTAAAGGATACATTATTTAAAAAAAAAAAATTGCATAAAATCATTAAAAATATTGCATAAAATCATTTATTGAGATTAAAAAATTGTATGTATTGAATAGAAATTGGTGAAGTTTATTGTTTATAATTTTTATTTTAATATTAAATATACTTAATTTATATTAGGAAAATGGCACTGGAGATTGTTGACATCTTTATCCTTTATACTATTTCTTTATGGTTTCTTAAAGATAAAGTATTACGAAAATAATTGTTACAATCATAAAAAAAATAACAAGAAAAGAAATATTATGTAATTACTACAATAATTTAAATTACGCAGAAATGTAAATATTCATTTAAAAATATAGTTTCTTTAATAATTTATTAAAATAACATATAAAAATAACTAATAGTTTTCTGAAATAAATTAAACGCAAATCATACATTTTTTTCGCAAATTTATAAATAAAAATACATGCATATATAATATATAACTAATCAGTAAAAAAAGACCGTAACTTACCTTAAACAAAGCGTCGATTAAACACCAAATTTATACATAAAATTACAAGAATATTACAACTTAGGAATATTAATGTAACTCACAACAACTAAAGAATAATTAATGTGACATAATATCGATTTACAATAACATTGAGTGTATATAGATCTATATATTAGGGTATTTAATTAGTATTAACAAGTATTAATCGTATAATTATCATTTATAATTTTTTTTTAAAGACACTATTGCAAGTACTTTTAACTGGATGTAAATTATGAATTTATTATTTGACGTGATATATACCGTAAATAGACAGTTATATTGATGTGTTGCTAGTGTTGAAATAACTTTTCTTTTTTTTTTTTATTACGGCAATATTAAATTGAAATTCATATGCCGGTACCTATCGTACCGTGCCCGCATTGTATTTTAATATCATACATATCAAATGTATATAATAATATACATATTATTTTCAAAATGCAAATACCGTACCGTATAGTATTTTTCCATTTTAATTTTATTATAATATATTTTGGTATGGTATGGTACAATCAGATTGAAATATATTTTGAATTGAATTCCTGATATATGGCCAAAATATATTTTGAATCTGTAATAATTTTTACGGTAAGTTGTCAATGTCGAATTATGCATGCAAATTGACGTTTGTTAAATTGTTACTTTGTGGCACTTTGTAGAGTTTATAGTTTGTTTATATATAAAAGCCGGAATTTATTTACGAAGTATTTTCAATTTTCATGCTTATTTACTGTATAATTTTTATTGCTGATTAAATATCATATCACGATTTTTTTTATTTAACTTATTACGTAAATTATATCGTGAACTATCATATAAATCATTTTTTAGTACTTAACCTATACAAACAGGTAAATTATTTGGATTTTATTGAACTTACCAAATATAAAATATAATATAATGTCTTTATGACGAATGTATTACGAAGATGAAAGGAAAGAAATTTGTTCCCCCAATTGGAGTTTATACCCAATGTCATTGTGCTTACAGACAGATGCTGTCCTGATGTGCCACAATATCATTTAGTGGATACCTCCAGAATTCGGTGACAAGTGGGGAACGGAGTGTTAACACTAGGTTCCTTCTAGGTGTGTGCAGGATATAGCATGAAGGTGTTTTTTTTTTGTTTACCATGTTCTGAATAAATAGATATAAATATTTAAGTTAACTCTCTAAAACTCTAAAAATAAATGAAGATAACATTTATCCAATTCCATAATAATTTCATATAATTTATAAAAAATTGCTTCGTTGATCACCACAGTGGAACTGTTAGGTTATGGGCACTATACACATTAGGTTTTGCATGATGGTTTTAACCTTACAGGGATAACTAAGTTTCAGTTTTGTTGAGTGGCTCAACACACAATGTCTCCAGAATTGGGCAGAGAATGGGGAATGGAGTGTCAACAATAGGTTCCCTCTGCCTACCCTGCTGCGTGCGGGATACAGTGTGAAGCTGATTTTTTTATTAAAAATACAATGGAACTGTTTAGTTTGTGTTATATAATTTATTGAGGAAAAAGGTAAAAGGTTCCTGCACTTAGAATTTTTTATGTGTCATACATAATTTGACTTGAAACTGCTAGTGTTAGCAAGCAATATAAATATATTTTTACATTATATGTCACACAGCAGCATAGACGGAGGGCACCTTGGAACCTAGTGTTAAGACACTCCATTCTTATAAGAACAATTCCATAGTCCACTTTTGATAAATTCTCGAGATTTTGCATGTTGAGTGAGAGCCGAGCTTTGCCTTGGTAACAAACCAAGGAAATGGAAAACATTAAATCCACACCATAACTTTCTCCTAGCTATTATAGCTAATAAATCATGAAAAAATATTTAATTTCTAGAAAGTAATATGGCAGAAGCTGAACTAGATCCTTCAGAATTAGGTACTCATGAATACTGGCAACAAAGCTATACCAAAGAAATTATTAATTTTGATGAGCATGGTGATACTGGTGATGTATGGTTTGGAGAAGATAGTGCAATTAGAATTATCAATTGGATTTCTAAATGCGGTGTTGAGAGAGATGCTGCGGTTATTGATTTAGGTATGTTATAAAATATTTGAGAGGCATTCGTGGCGCAGGATCACAACACGATGGTTGTGGATTTGATTCTTAATCGGAAGAATTAAATATTTAAATTTTTTTTCGTTCTGATAACGCGGCAAACCGGTGTGTTTCGCCACTTACCATGCAATACTTCTAGAATTCAAAGATAATTCTAATGACGATATTTAGAAAAAAAAATTTTACATTTTTTACATTTTTTTTTCAGGTTGTGGAAATGGTTATACACTATCAGAGTTAGCAAGGGAGGGTTTCACAAATCTTTTAGGCATAGATTATTGTAAGGAAGCCATTTTGTTAGCAGAGAAAGTTGCTAAACAAGAATTTCCTATATTAAAGTTTCAGGTAAATTAGTATTTTTTGTATGCAATAACTTTTTTTTAAGTTGAACATGTTTGAAAAAAAAAATTCAGAAATAGAAATTACATCACAATTTTTATTTTATTTTAGAGGTCAGTCCCACGACTGCAGTGGCACAAAGTGTGATTGTAAAATTGACTGGTTGTGGGTTCAATCCCCACTAGAGGAGATGAAATATTTGTTTAAATTTATTTTTCCACTTCTTCGCTCTGGTGTCGAGGCAAAGCGCGGCGTTGAGTTCTACCACTCAACACGCAATGCCTCCAGAATTCGGCGGAATGTGGAGAACGTAGTGTCTTAACACTATGTTCCCTCTGCCTACCCTGCTATGTGTGGGATACAGTGTGAAAGTGATTTTTTTTTAAATGAATAAAAAATATATTGCTCATATATTTCAGGTCTTTGACATTATACGGGATGAGACCAAACAATTAAATAGTAAATTTAAAATAATACACGACAAAGGAACATATGATGCTATCAGCTTGAACCCGGACAATCCTAAGAAGAACAGAGAAACATATATAAATAAAGTTACTGAGTTATTGGATGAAACTGGTCTGTATTATTTAGCGTCACGCTGTACACCGCGCATAGCTGACTACGCAGGGGGAACCTGGGAACTTAATGTTAGACACTCCATTCCCTATAAAGATGCTTTAGTATTTGAATCTCCGCTATATTCTTGAGGCATTATATGTTAAGTGAAGCAAATTAATGCCAAAGATTTTTACATTTTTACAAGCCTAGTAGAAGCTTCGGTCGCTGTAATAGTAAAGAAACTTGTGTGTAATTTTTTTGACACTAATCGCATTACCAATATTTGTTACGAGATATCCGTCATCTGTGACAGATGAATCAATGTAATATTATATAAATGAAACCTAATAACCCCACCGCCTAATTTATGAAATACTGCGTGTTGACTGGCGGAACTTAACGCTGCGCTTTATTTTGTTGCCAGATCAAGCCAATATAAAAAAAATGATTACGCTGAGAGGGAATCGAAGCCAAAACAGTCGCGTTTACTGACAAAAACAGTCTCATTGCCACAAATGTTCAATTCTTTTTAAAATAAATTTTCTTTTTAAAGTAAATATGTTCTTTCCAGGATATTTCGTCATAACATCATGTAATTGGACAGAAGATGAATTAATTACACATTTTGATGGACACCTTAAACTAAAATGCATAATACCAACACCGCAATTCAAGTTTGGCGGGAAAGTTGGTAGCGTTGTATCATCTGTGGTTTTTGAGACAATTTGATGACGTTTTTAACAAAATACATATTTTATTATGTTAATATATAAATTATGTGTTACAAATTAGTTTTATTTCATTTTGAGAGTATAAAATAAATTTTAAAAATGGGATATATACCCTTTTGAAAATATAAAAAAATTAAAAATTAACGTAGCGAAATTTGAACCCGCGCCTCTTGGACACCAACTACGCCATACGTTCTAATCGGGCTACGTCGATATTCTTATATGCTTGTTACAACTTATCTCTTTAGGGAGATTTCTACAAATTTCCGCCGCTTAAAGATTTTTTTCCTAAGTGTTGCATAACACTTTATAAATGTTTTTTTTTAAAATAAATAGCATTCTCTCTTCCCATATGATAATTCTAAGTAATTATTTTTGCCATTGTAAAAATTTCATATCCAATATTGAATAGAAAAAAACTAAATCAAAATTTTAAATACTTTTGTGATAAATGTAATATCACAATACAAATTCCTCTGAAAGTGTAGTTTCAATACAACATACTGTATATCACACTAGCTTATTTGCACCCTTATGGGTGAATTCTAATTTCGAGGTGGTGAGGTGCGCAATGGATTGCAAGCGATGGAAGGCATGCTTTCATGTTCGTATGACGACCTCCAACCACGACCATCGATCATGATGGACACGAATAACAAGAAAAATCAGTGGCGATTTAAAGATTTTTCCATACCAACTTTCAACCCCTTATTGGCACCCTTAGGGGGTGAATTAAAAAAACCCATGAAACACGTGTTCAATGAAATATATTTAAGAGTCTGAATTTCAAATCTTCTTTACATGAGTTACAGCATGAAGCTAAAAAAATATTACAAAAGTACAAAGATCTATAATATACAAATAACAGTAATATCGTTTAGTTATCTATACTTTACCTTCACAATAGATAAGATTAGAAATGATTGTGAAATATATTGATTAGTCTTATTTTATTTTGAAATAGCCTGCCCTTAGTATTGATAACTAGTGTTAAACTCAATAATTATTATAATAAAATAATAGATAAGTGAAAATAAATAATATTTTGAAAGTGAAATTTACATTGAATGAATTGCAAAATAATTTTATAATCTGTGCAGTGTTATAGAATTTACCAATTGACAGTTTATAACTTTTGAACTTTAAAAACTAAAGATCTTAACTGGTACGCTCGAAACGCCGTAAATTAAGAACTGAAAACTAAAGTTTTTTAAAGTTATATAATTATCAATAAATAAATTATTTATTAATAAATAAATGGCCAAAATAGCGGAAATACGACAACTATTCGATGCTAAAATACGAGACGGTGTCCCCGATCCACCGGGACCTTTCGATTCTCGGGACTTGGAGAGAGTTAAAAGCGACAAATACTTATACAGAGTACTAGAACATTGTCAAAATAATGTACAATTGGCCGTAGAAATGCTATACGATATAATGGCGTGGCGTAAAACTAATAATGTCAACGAAATTACTGAAGAAACTGTTAATGTGGGGTATTTGAAAGAAGGCATCTTCTTCCCACACGGTCGAGACATCGATAGCTGTTTACTATTCATTATGAAATCTAAATTGTATCAGAAAAACGAGAAAAACATTGATGAAGTTAAAAAAGTTATTATTTATTGGTTAGAGAGGATAGAAAGGGAGGAAGATGGTAAGAGAATAACTTTGTTTTTTGATATGGATGGCTGCGGCTTGAACAATATGGATATTGAAGTCATAAGGTACATGGTGACTTTATTAAAGAGTTATTACCCATTACTTGTTAATTATGTCATAGTGTTTCAGTTACCGTGGATGCTATCTGCAGGGTTTAAAATTGTCAAGGGTATTTTGCCTGCTGCTGCAGTAGAAAGACTTAGAATGGTTAGTAAAGATAAACTAAAAGAATTAGTAGCTCCAGAACAAGCTTTGGCAAGCTGGGGTGGTAAAGACCATTATGTTTTCGAATTCATTCCTGAAAAAAGAGTAAATGTTGATAAAACAAGTAAAAATGTTACTTTTGAGGATGATAATCATTCTGAGGGTGAAATGCTGCGCTTAAATCCGAGTAAAACATTAATTTTTAAAACAGATAATGATATAATAACAGCTCAACTTACTGTAACCAATTTAGATGAAAACCCAATCTCTTATAAAATAAGAACAACTGCCCCAGAAAAATATACTGTGAAACCTAGTTCAGGCATCCTGTTAATTAATGCTTCGCAAAATATTCAAATTGTTGTCAGCTCTGGTTTTCAAATTAACTCTGTTGTTAAAGACCGGTTTTTAGTTGCGGCAATGAATATATCGAATGGTAGTATACAACCAAAAGAATTAAGTAAATTATGGAAGACCCCAAATGTTAAACCTGATGAATATAGATTAAAATGTAGTAATGGTGACCCTCAATTAAATTCACCTATTGTAACCAATGACAAAGATTCTCTCATAAATAAATTTAATACTTTACAAAATAATCACAATGATTTAATAAAAAAAATGGATACCTTAAAATTTTACCAATTTATTACATTTATCTTTATTTTTTTGAATATGTTTTTTGCTTTTTTAATATATAACAACAGTAAAAATTGTTATGCATAATATTAAATATTTTTTTTTAATGTATCAGAATAGGTCATGGTTGCAGGATTGATATATATTAATAATAAGTTTCAGTTCCTCACACTATATCACTTTTGTAATATAAAGTGCACTGTTGGGTTCTGCCATATTATTGTAGGAAATTAAGTAACATAACTAATAAAGCTCTTCCTGTCTGTTATTAATAAAACAAAATGATATATTAATATAAATCTTAAAGGGAATGGAGTATCTTAACAAAAAAAAACTATATAAATAAACTAATATATTTAAAATCATTACAAGATAAAAAATAATATTTATATAACATACAAATATGTAATTGTAAATATAGTCATCTTGGTGGTAACTCTTTACCACCAAGATGGCTATATTTACATGGCTATGGCTATATTTCGCAGCCTATTTGGGAGGATTGACTCTAGTCAACCCACCCAAATATGCTTTGAAACACTTTTTGCCTTACCATTTCAAGTTCTTTTTTACAAATATAAATATTGTATATTGTATTCTAAATGAATTTGGGAACAACCACCTTGTAATAAAACTTAATAAAATAATATATATAAATGATTATGTCTCAGAGATGTCAATTAACATTTAATTGAAGTTTAATCAATATTTAAGCTTTATATTTGTACTAAATTTATTATAATTTTAATTAAACATTAATTGCAATCTTTGATTACTGTGAATTAAGCATAATATATTATATGAGGGTATAAATTAATTTATTTTTTGAACTGGTATTTTTATAGAAAATATATAAAAGTTGTTATTAATGGTTTTTATTTTATTTATTTGTAAATGCTATGTGTTATTATTATATTTATTGTTTTTTAAATATTGGTTATTATACAACCTAAATTTCCATGCTCTAGTAAGATAAAGCGGCATTGACTTCCACTACTGGGGGAAGGGGACTCATCTCGTCAGTCTCTCTGCCCGCCCTATCTCTCTGGAGAGATAAACTTTTACATCCCTATTATTGATTTACTTCTATATTTTTTTCAGTGATTACTACTATTATTACTTCACTAAACTTACTGAACCGATTTTGGCCAAAATCTAACTTAGGAAAAGATTTTCTAAGTTAGAATATATCTAACTAGGATGTTTAAATAAAAAAAGGATCAGGTGACATAGTTTACGAGAAACTTCTGGACAAACATACAAACACATCTTTGCGAAATATTGAAGTCGCTTAAAAAATCTTATTTGATTTGTGTGAGCTATAAAACGTAGTCTCGTGTTTTGGTTTACCGGTATGACTATCGGGAAATCCTCGGTTGTCACTCCCCTATACTCCCTAAGAAATCTACATCTCTTTCTACGCTTCTGCCAGTCGGTATCGGAAGATTTTTTTAGCTTCTCGCTGTACCCCGCACCTATGTGTGTGGTACATAGGTGCGACCTGCTGGTGGTATCTGCTATCAGAGTAGGCAGAGGGAACGTAGTAACATAGTGTTAATACCGTTGAGTCCGTTCCCATTGAGATACTTCCGTTTCCCACTTTCCGCCGATTTGTGGTTTTATTGCGTGTTGAGTGGGGGAACTCTGCATCGCTTTGCCTCGACACCACAGCCAAGAAATGAAAATAATAAATATTCCGTTTCCTCGACTGGAAATCGAACCCACAACCCGTGGCGTTTACAGTCGCACGGCCGTGCCCCGGTGCCCTGGCTTCAAAGAGTTTTACTTTTATATATACATTATTAATATTAATTATAATCTCCATAAAAAAAATTCAAATATCCAATCTAATTTAAAAGACAATAAAACTCACGTAATAATTTTCACACGTAATGAAAAATAACATAAAAAAAAAGATTGAACGCATCCTTGACCCAATGGCGTTTAAATGTCATAAGTCACTTGTCAAAGCAAATAATTATTATCGGCTATTAAATTGGGAGTTTCCTTTACATTAATTAAATATCTTTTTAATATGAATTCTCATATTGTGTAACATTATCACTTTTTTTTACTGTACTACCTCCTTCGTGTGTTCTCTATACAAAGTGACATTGGCGAAGTGATTAGTGCTCAACAGAAGCGCTCAGTACTGATAACAATTCTTAACTATTTCAATTTATAAAAACAAAAGTAAAACAACAAATGACGACTGCAGACCTAAAAAGCCTGTTCCAGGCGAAACTTAAAGAGAATCCTGATCACGATTTTCATAATTTGGACTTAGAAAGGGCGAAAGATGAGAAATATTTGAAGAGAATCATGAAACATACTGACAATGATCCTAAATTAGCTTTGGATATGCTGTGGGATATTTGTGTATGGAGAAAGAGTTCTGGTGCGAATGAAATTAATGAAAGTAATATCAAAATGGACTATATCAATGAAGGTGCTTTCTTTCCCCGTGGCAGAGACATTGATGGTTGCATTTTACTTATCGTCAAATCAAAAAAACATATCAAAGGAACAAAAGACTTTGAAGAAATAAAAAAAATCATCATCTATTGGTTTGATCGTATTGAACGGGAAGAGAATGGTAATAAAATAACTTTGTTCTTTGATTTAGATGGCTGTGGCTTAAATAATATGGATATGGAGTTAACTAACTATTTAATTTCCCTTTTTAAAAGCTATTACCCTTACTTTTTGAACTATATCATTATATATCAAATGCCATGGATAATGTCGGCAGCTTTCAAAGTTATTAAGTCACTACTACCAGCAAAAGGGGTGGAGAAAATGAAATTTGTGAACAAAGACACATTAAAAACATATGTATCTTCTGAACAAGCATTAGTTTGCTGGGGTGGTCAAGATACTTACGAATTTGAATTTGTACCGGAGAATCGTAATTCTGACCATACACCCAAAAAAGTAACTTTTGCAGAACAAGGTGATAATTATTCACCAGGAGAAATGTTACGATTGAGCCCAAGTAATCTTATTGTATTTAAAAATGAAAATGAAGAAGTTTCTGGTCAATTTGTAATAACTAATATGGATGAGAGCGCCATTTCCTTCAAAATCAGAACAACTTCTCCTGAAAAGTTCAGAGTTCGACCCTCATCTGGTGCATTAGCATCTGGAGGCACTCAAACTATTGTAATAGTAGTTCAACCTGGAGTTCAACTACGTAATGTAACAAAAGATATGTTTTTAGTTATGTGTGTTAATATACCAAAGCTAGATTTAGCCCAGAAAGAAATATCTGACATTTGGAGTAATTCAACTGGCTGTAAAGTTGATGAATATCGTCTTAAATGTCAGTTTCCTGTTAAAGATCTACCTAAGAATGGAAATTTAGAGTCTAAACATGAACGATCAGAATCTGTTGCAAATGCTTTAAACAATCTACATATGAATTATGAAATATTACACCGTCAAGTGAATAGCTTGAAAATGTATCAACTTTTAACATTGCTTCTAACTTCTGTTTCCGTTGTGTTAGGATATCTGATTTACCAAAATTCAAGCAATGAAGAAAGATATTGTGAACGTATCTAGCCTTTAAATTTAGTGGTATTTGATGCCACTATCAATATGAGCACAGTTTTCTATTGTCTTTATATCCTTTTGCTGTCTCTACACACATTGATGTATATACATTATTGTAACTTAATGTATTCTGTTCAAAGACTTCATACTCGTATGGCTAAACGGTAATTTTGGGAAAATGGTTATAATATATTTAATTTAGGGATATTACGCTTCATTATAACTTTTTCATTAGATCTAGATATGGTTGCGGATATAAGAAGAATATCTACCATATCGGTTATGGATAAAAAAATATTATTAATTGTGGATAAATTTGTTTGCTCTCGGATAACTTTGGTTACATTTGGAGAAATTTGATTACAAATATTAGATTTTTAAATATCTGTAACCGAATTTTTGTTTGTTTTATGTGTTTTTGTAGTGAATGATTTGTGTTATAATTTTATGTTTAAAACATAAGCAATTTATTATAACAATTAGTATTCCATGGATTAACGGAACTCGAAAGCCCGGGGTGCCCCTCGTTTTACAGCGTGACGAGCTCGTCGGTCAGGCATTACTCTGAGCTCGGAGCAATGACAAATTATGGATTTAAGGGGTCTCTTTAAATGTGTATTAGTTCATACCTCTGCTGTCCGAGCAACTCTTCCTAGTAAACCATAAATTATAATTAATTTCTATGAAATTGTAATGAAATTCTGAATTGTTATTTAGATACCCTGACTGAGGTAGTTTTGGGTACTAATCCCATAAATATAAAAAATATGTATTATAATAATGGTAGCGGTCTAAAATAGAGTATGTAATTTAAGTTTCAGTTTTCAAGTCTTTTAAACAGATGAGTAAAGAAGATACTTTCCTTGTAAAAATATGTGGATACTAGTGACCCACCCGCGGCTTTGCCCTCCTCAAACTTATTTTACGTTATGGGCAAATATTTATTTAAACAATAGCCTATGTGTTATTCAGATGTATAAGCTATATTACTGTAAAATGTCATCTAAATCCATTCAGTAGTTTTTGTGTGAAATTGGAACAAACAAACATTCACATTTATAATGTTGGCAGTAAGTAGGACATATAAATGATAAAATTGTTTCTACTGTAAAAATAAATACTCATATTATAAAATTGAATAGTTTGCTTAGTTTGATTTGAATATCTTTTAGTGTTGTGTCCATTTATTTATAGGCTATATTATATCACATGAATCCTTTTGATGTACCCCATTATAACTGTGATCAGAGTTACTTCCCGCACTTAGAATGTGCCATGTAATGCACCCACAGTTAAAATATAAGAATGTTTTCTACAAATAATTATTTTATGTTAATTCTCAGAATTCATAGATTTATCAACATTTTTTTTGTATAAAATTACTTTTATAGTAGACTTTATTTTGTTGTTATTATTTAATCTAAAAAGTATTGTTTGAATTGTGTTCTCTCAGCTCTCTATTTTGAAAAAAAATATTGTCATTATTATAAATAAATGAATGTAAGAAATTTAAGATAAAAATGCTTAAAAAATTGTAATATTTATATATTCTGAGGTATTCCTAGGTTCCATTTTTTTATTGTATAACCTATATGTAAGCTGTACAAATAACGTATAAGGCAGGCTAGGCGCAGTGTTCAACGCTAATTCAAGGTTAATCTATACTAATGTTATGTTATCAGAAACTACTTGTACGACTAATTTAAAAATTATTTTTGTGTTGTATAGTCCACTTATCAGGGAAGGCTATATTATTTAACTATAATAGTGTCGATGTAACCCACTGTACCTGCGATCAGTTATTGCCATTTGGCCACGCGGGCGAAGCTGCGGGTAAAACTAATACCATAACTCCTCCACTTCAATAAAAAAACGCTATGTAAATAAACAGAAATGCATTTTTATATGTACTTTTTTATTTATTTTTCATATTAATTATGTATGGGTAGTTGTAATTATTGTTTCTTTTAAGTAAGAAGGCAATGCGTTATATTCCCGCTCGATGTCTTTATAATATTAAGAATTCAAATAATATGATGGTTTTAAGTACAAATATTTTATTATGTTATATTTTTGGCGCTTTACTTCTTATATTTTTATCTTTATAATTTAAATAGTGATGTTTAGCAATACAGCCTTCTATGGTGTTCGTGTTTGTCAAATTATTTAACAAATGATGTAGCTTATGTTTACGTTTAGTCCAGCATACAATATCTTGAAATTAGTTAGGATGCAGAGAACCATGCTTTACTTATGTGGGATGTTGATGGTAATTTAAATATTTTCTAAATTTGTGATCTATATACTTAAGCTTTATAAATTACTTTTGTCAGACAAAATGTATGTAATGTAAAATGTATGTACCTAAATGAAAAGACAAAACTGATATTTAATATAATATTTCTTTTGTAATAAGTGTTTCACAAATAAATGTTCAATTGTATAAATCTTTCTTTTTTACTTTTCTTTCGTTTATTTATAAAGACGGACAGATCCTACACTAATATGGACATGGGCATAGAGGTGGGCGGTCTGAGTGGGCTATTACCATCATGAATTACAGACTAGTTTCGCCGCTCAGGCGATACGAAGCGTGGCGTTGAATTCCGCCACTCAACATGCAATGTCTCAAGTAGACTTACAACTAGTAAAAAGCGCTAAACTTATGTATTTATTAATTAAATTTTATTAACAGATTACAAGACACAAATTTATTTTATTATTAAGAGTCATATTTATAACTAGTGGACCCCTGCGGGGCTACGGCCGCTTGAAATATTAATGAAGAAATTTAAAACTAAAGATTCAGTTAATTCAGTAAAACAGTTGTATAAAATAACTGTTACGGCAATTAGCAAATTTGTCGAATTAAGTACTTTAAATTGACATAACTTGTTTATTTATGAACCGATTGTAATAAAATAAACCTTATATGTTTTCGAAAGCTTGCCAGAATCCAATAGTTAAATCCGCATCTAAATCGGTTAAGCCGATTCTGAGATTAGCGATTACAAAGGCATAGACAAAATTTTAAAAAATCATTGTTTTGGGTTCTATTACGTTAATAAAGGTTCCCAATAACATTTTTTTTTAATATATATATAATGTTAGACATCGACGTAGTATAGATTATTTAGAAAACATAAAAGTGCAAAATGAATGATAATAACATATAATATTTTTCTGGCGTGGCGTTAGGCGTATATTGCTCAGACTGACGTTCAACAGGAAGTCAGTCAGCCTTGGCAAACAAACGAATTGACATTTACTATTTTATACAATAAAAGTACTATCTACCATTTTTTTTTAAGCTAAAACTAAACTAAGAAATATGTTTTTTAACATTCTAGAACATTTCTCAAAATCATGATTGTTCAAGTGGAGAACGGTCTGTCTTAATACTAGGTTTTCTCATTCAAACCTGCTTTGCGTACAAGATCGTAAAGCTCCAAAACTTGTGTAACCATAGCACTTGGACCATATCCCAGAGGCGTGGGTTCAAATCGTGCTTAAAATATGTATACATAGCTAAAAAATTAAAGAAAGGTAAATTTTAAAAATAATATATTTCAACAATAGTAAAATAAAATATGAAATATACTTTAATACTAACCCATGTACATCATCCATTTATATAGAAAATCAATCTTGTGTCTTATTTGTAAAAATAAACGTTTATAACCGCCGTTGCGGTGTAGTGGCACAGTATATGACTGTACAGACGAGGACGAGGAGGTTGTGGGTTCCATTCAAACTCGGAGGAATAAATTTTATTTAATATTTTTATTTCGTCGTGTTGGTAAAAAGAAAGTGTAACGTTGAGTTCCGCCACACAACACGCAATGTGGCGGTTAGTGGGGAATGGAGTGTTTTAACACTATCTTCTCTTTGCCTACCCTGCTATATGATTTTCACACGATGTCACACTTCATCAAACCTACGTCAATGTGTAACGTCTTTTATAGATGGCGCCTTAATAAAGGAATATTTTTTTAAATTTACTTGTATTTCACATATAGCTGGTTAAGTATATAGTAGACACTCCGTTTTTCACTTTTCAAGACATTGCGTGTTGAGTGGCGGAGCTCAACATCAGACTTCGAGACCCACAACCATTGCATTTAGATTTTTATCAGATTACTACATTTAGATAAGATGACATTTTCTCTGCCTGTGCCTTTCCACTTCAACAACCTCTAAATCAGTTTCTCCTTGAATTTAATAGTATCACCAAAAACACTATGCACAAAATTAGTAACAATTATTAAAAGTATAAACATTTTAAATACAATAATAAATAACTGGCTATTTATTAAAGAACATTAATTTACTGGAACATCAAACATAAAATGGTCGCATAATTTTAATAATTTCACAGCCGGGCTGCTACATATTCAGGCTGAAAATAAAAAATATATAGATTATTAGTGACCCAAATGCGGCTTTGCCTGCATAAATTTTGTATTTTATTATAGCCAAATTATACAAAATGTTTACATAAATTGTGTTATTACAATGTATAAGTTACATCCAAATCCATTTAGTAGTTTTTGCATAACAAACATCCATCCTCTAAAAGATAAACCTTGTCCGCAGTGGGAATTAATCCCTATGTAGAAAATATAATAAATCATAGGCAGATAAATTGTAGCTTTCAAAGAGGATTCTAGGAATTCATTGAAGTTAGTTCTAACCATATTGATACAATTTAACTCTTAAAATAATCCTGATTAATACATCAAGGAAAAAAAAAATTATACTTACTGAAACAAACCAATAAGAATTCTTCATAAAAATCATTTTACCAATCATTCCCATTTTAGACTCTGGAGCTATAGTGTGTAGATGTAAATGCTTCACACTTCTAAACGGAGGCCAGTGGTAGCCAAATCTAGCATCATCTAATGATAAACTGTTCTGCTCTAGAAGATTCTTAGATATTGTCAGCATTTTATCAACTGAAATTTCAATAAACATTGATTGATTTTAACTCTCGGTTTCCTGTGCCTAGGAATCACTATATGCAGGATATAGCATGAAGCCGCATGACAATATATGGTTGAAAATATAAAACAATTTGATCCTATTACTATCACCTATCACAAATATATCACAAATATTATAAAGTTGAAGAGTTTATCTGGTTGAATGCCCTAATCTCAGGAACTATTGGTTCAAATTGATCATTTCTTTGAGCATGTGTGATATTCCTTTCTTCCTTTCCGACTTTCTCAATTAATTGAGGCAGACTATAGAATGTATTACATCACAATAATAATTTCAATGTAATCCCACCTATACCTGTGGTCAGAGTTACATCCTGTACTTAGAATGTATCATCATTCATTATGAGGATTTCTTCATTTTTCTTCATTTCACGACACCAGTGCCAAAACCGTAAAATATAAAAAGTAGTTAAAAAAGTAATCTTACCTAGTTCTTTATCAACAGGAGTCAAACATTTAGCATCTTCAATATGACGTTTTGGCACAGTAAGTATGTGATAATCACTCGCCGGCTTTATGTCACGAAAAACGCATATTTCATCGTCTTCGAATAAAATTTCCGTATTTTCTAGTTTATTTACTATATTACAAAATATGCAAGATGATCTTTCGGCAGTCATTCTGTAGTACAATTTTGGGTTAGCTGTCAATGTCAAAATTGATTTGACTTTGACTTTTTTGAGTAATTTGAACGTTAGTGTTGGTAAACATACAGCCATGTCTTAAAACATTTTTGGTCCAAAGGATGACCTTTGGACCAAAACTAACTAGAACAATTATGAAATTGTTCTAGTTTTATAAATAAATGTTATTTTTCTTATAGATATAATGAAGCGTTGAATTCTGCCACTCAACATCCAATGTCTCGAATATTATGCGGAAACAACACTTCTTAACACTAGGTTTCCTCGGCCTACCGAGTTAAATGCGGGATTTTATCTTGAACTTCAAAGTAATATCTCAAACAATTATATGAATAAATTAATTTATTATATTTTTGTAATGTTTATCTTTTCACTCAGACACTCTTGCCTCAGACACCATAATCCATATACTACATTACTGCCGACTAACGCCTAACAGTTATGAAACAAAAACATAATATAATACAGATAATTTCATGATTTCTAGCACAATGAGAGTAATACTAATTTATTTAAATTTTATGTTTTTTGTACATAAATTTGCTTAACAAATACAATTAATTAATGTAAAAATTATAAAATTAACTAATTTTGTGAATTCATTTTACATAAACGAATGTTTAATTAATTAAATTATTGCATATTAAAATAATAGAATGGGAATAAATAAACTATTTGCATGTACTTAAGACCGTGAGATCCCGAAATATAGCTGTAAAATAGAAATTATCTAAATGAATTTAAATTCATATTTTAGAAGAAAATTTATTTTATTTTTTATAAACAAATTCATGCATAAAGAAACGTAAAATTAAAATATATAAATATTACGAGAAATCACGTCATTATCGGTATCGTATTATGTACCTACTATGTGTGAAACTTTTTTTTACCTATATTTTATAATTGTCTCTTTCGGATTCTGTTTCCTAATTTATTTCTGTGCTAATTGTGTTAGGTATAACTTAAGTACTGAAAATATATTGTTCTAATTTACTTTTTTAAAAATTAGAACACGAACGAGCCAAGGGGATCCTTGGCCTCTCAGAAGGTAGAACTCAACCCTTTGGGTATATGTGTTCTGTGGTAGAAGTCGATACAATAGGAATATCAAGACGAGGCAGTCGTTGCGCGGCGACATGGCACAGCGCCAAACTATAAATGCGACGGTTTTGGGTTCGAGTGTACCTCGAGGAAATAAATTAGTTAATATTTTTATTTTCCGGCTCTGGTAACAAGATAAACAAGACGAGACGTTGACGTGACAACGTTGAGTTCCGCCAACCAAAATCAAATGAAATTTGACGGAAAGTAGGGAATAGAGTTTGTGTACCAAAAGGTTCTTTGCTTCTCGCTATATACGGATATAGTGTGAAGATATAAAAATATAAAAGCAAACGCCCAATGTCGATGGTTCTATTAATAGGCGTCCCAGGGTCTCGTCTTCCACCTTCGAGATTCATCATCACACCAGCTCAATGACAGCATATTATTTTATTGTTACCGAAGCTTCGTATAACTGTCGTGCAGTTATTACATATTAGAAAAAAAATCAGACAACAATAAAACTAATTATAAGCATTTTTTTATTTTCCAGTCTTAATTCAATTCGTGTCTTTAATTTTTAATTGCTATTCTAATTCAAAAATAATCTTTTTTATAGAAACGACGCCCCTTATATCGAATACGTCAAAATTTTTGCCCGAAACAGCAAAATAGAGCACGATAATTTGCCTGTTTTGTCTCGTTACCAAAACGAGTTAAAGAAAATATTAAATATTTTATTCCCCCAAGTGGGAATCGAACCCACAACCGACACGTTTACAGTGGGACGCTGCGCCGCTGCGCCACGAGAGCCTCTAAAAATAAAATTAAAAATAAATGTTAAACTATAACAGTAAAATGGCGCGTGCCGTCTCAAATTACACTAAAATATCTTCCCATAGGGTGTTAATTATATTATAACTATAGACTCAAACGCGGCTTCGCTCACTAATTTAAAAATAAGTAATATATACATATTATAGCCAAAAGACAATATTTTTGATAAAAAATGTCCTGTCGTCTTTATGATATTATAATACCTCTAATGGTACCTGTCCCGTGTACCTAATGTAGTACACATCTATGGGTAGAGTAGTCCATGTCCGCGCGGTCAAATGGGAGTAACTGTGAGTCATGTATGGCGTACTACATACTCGTATATGAGCTCTGTCGTAAATTCGTGTCTGCTATCATCGTGACAATACGAAGTGTCGACTGAGTCAACGAGGGTCACATATACAAATCCATTTAGAATATTACAAAGATAAAGTCAAATTAAATAGTAATTTTGGTTTTCGTTCATCCCCTAGAGAGCAATTAACATAATGCGATAAACCAAACGCGAAACGATTTTTGGGGGCGGTTACCCAATTACAGCCCCTTTATTGATGAAATTATAACCACGTGTTGATAATATTTGGGTAAACAATGAGTTTTTGTTCGGGGCGCAAAATATCGTCGGGGCGCAAGAGGATGAGCATGCGACTGTAAAGGCGGTGATTGTGGGTTCGATTCCCAGTCGGAGGAATAAAATATTCAATATTTTCATTCTTTACATTTCCAACAATGAGTTTGATTCAACTCTTTCTTTGACTCATTTTCACACACCATTGGGTTGGATTCTGCCACTTAACACTCATGCCTCTAGAATTGTGCGAAAAGTGGGGAACGGAGTGTCTTAACAGTAGGTTCCCTCTGCCTACCCTACTGTGTGCGGGATACAGCGTGAAACTGATCTTGTATATTTTGATGCTCTACGAGTAAGCTTGTATCATTATCATAACAAATTCAATTTAATTTTACATTATTATTTCTTTCAATTTTATTACTGTATACTATATAGCCAGAGATGGTCCTGGTCTGATGGTATTGTGGATTCCTGTGCAAGAGGACCGGTGTAGCGCTGTAGTAGGTCTTTTATACCTCACCATCCATTCCATTCATTCCTCACCATTCATTTAGACCCCACCATCAGATGGGACTGGCAACTTCTTTATACAAGGAAATGTACACATAATGTTTTATTTTATATTTAAATTCATCAAATGTAAATGGTAGTCTTGCAATAATTTTTATTTACCGTTCTCCTTCACCCGATGAAAACAAAGAGTATCGTTTAAGAAAAAAAGAAATTATTTGTTCATTATATTTTATTTATACATAAGCAATACAATATGATCAGAGAACCATTTTGGGAATAGACAGTTTTCGTAGGGCATTGATGGTAACAATGGAATAAACTATTATATTCTTAAAAACTAAGTCTTTACTTATACGTTTGCTATTACTGCCTCACTGCCAGATACTGAACCGCTTCCACTTCCTAAGCCAGCTTTAGAACCAGCTCCAGAACCTAATCCTTTTACAATTCCTGAGCCAGCTCCTGAACCAGCTCCAGAACCTAATCCTTTTCCAATTCCTGAGCCAGCTCCAGAACCAGCCCCAAAACCTAACCCTGAGCCAAACCCACTTCCTAAACCTGAGCCAAACCCTGAACCAAATCCTGAACCGGATCCTGAACCAGATCCTTTTCCACTTCCTGAGCCTGAGCCGTACCCTGAACCGGATCCTGATCCTGATCCTTTTCCACTTCCTGAGCCTGAGCCGTACCCTGAACCGGATCCTGATCCTGATCCTGAACCTGATCCTTTTCCACTTCCTGAGCCTGAGCCAGATCCTGAACCGGATCCTGAACCAGATCCGGAGCCAGATCCTTTTCCACTTCCTGAACCTGACCCTGAGCCTGATCCTTTTCCACTTCCTGAGCCTGAGCCAGATCCTGAACCGGATCCTGAACCAGATCCGGAGCCAGATCCTTTTCCACTTCCTGAACCTGACCCTGAGCCTGATCCTTTTCCACTTCCTGAGCCTGAGCCAGATCCTGAACCGGATCCTGAACCAGATCCGGAGCCAGATCCTTTTCCACTTCCTGAACCTGATCCTGAGCCTGATCCTTTTCCACTTCCTGAGCCTGAGCCAGATCCTGAACCGGATCC
>JAKRZM010001278.1:83494-111623 GCA_036379175.1 Heliconius cydno galanthus
CGCGACCTCCCGGACGCCCAAGGAAGCGCTGGTTGGATGTCGTGATGCAGGACATGAGAGCCAATGGTCTAACCACCGAGGACGCAAAAGATCGTGCAAAGTGGAGTAGGTTAAGTAGGAAGGCAGACCCCGGTAATAGCCGGGATTAATGCCAGGAAGAAGGAGAGCTCTCAGGCTTACCGATGTCCTTAAATCACAGCTGCACGAGGTCAAGGAACATACATATATTAAATATACAGAATAAGAAAATAATAATTTAAAACAAAAGCCCTCTCAAATCTATCGCTATTTAAAGAGCTGGTTGGGAATACACCTTCTCTGTATTTTTAACAACTTTAAATTGTTATTCCACACTTAGGAAAGTCATTCCACCTATAAAAGTTACATTTCAACATTTGACTGGTGATGATTCAGTGAACTCCAAGCTAGAGACTTCCTTACAGTTGTGCCTTCTCCAAACAATGATATGTGCTCAACTGGACCGCTCGGACCGCCAGATTTAAAGAACCACCACTCCTTACAGTTGGATATTACAACATTGGCCAACACGTTAAAAATTATTTCTGATTATTATGAATGTGCTCAGAGATAAATTGCAGAGCACACATCTTTCTCTCTCCATTTCCATTCTCTCGCTCCGTTCTCTCTGACTACCCCGCTTGGAATAAAGCGTGAAGCTGTCAAGTTACATATCTTCTATGTACGAGCGACTTAAGATTGAAGTGATAATAATAGTAAAGTCAATTTAATCGCCATAAATAATATAATTGTGTGTGTGTGTGTGTTGTGATAGGCTACACCTATATTATTTTTACAAAAGACAGACAGTGTGTATACTATGATATTACTTACATTTTAACTTAGCCAACACTCTGGCTATAAATACCACCGTAAACTCTTGCATAGTATAATTTGCCATGCTTGGAATCCGTTCCAATTAATTTAAATTAAATAAAAAGACAATAGAGGCCGTCTCTGGCAATATGTTATGCAGTAATAAAAATAAATGAAACAATAATGTAGGAATAAGGAGTAATTGCCACGATACTGATACAAGCGTGGTGCATCTAAATATAAAAGGGATGTTTAACAAACCTTAGAAATTTAGTTATTCTTAATTTTAAATAATATTCATGAACTTTGTATTATAGAGCTATCTTAGTTTTAATAATCGCCAAGTACATCCATTGAAACCTGGCTAATGCTGAGCTTATATCGCTGTAAGTAGGTACATACAGATAACATAGATTATCTACTTCAAGAGCTAACAAGAATCACTTATTATACTGCTACTTGTATTGATCATATTAGCAAATACGAATGCGAAAGACGATAATTAACTAGCTCAAAAAACATTAAAAGCTTATATAACTGAAAAGTTAAAAGTGAATTAACTCTAATAAGAAATATAACTTAATAAAGTTGTAAGCTTTAACGACAACTAAGCTTCTTCGTTTAAGACAAAATAATTGCATATCCTACATAATTATATATTTTTAACACTAAAACCTTACACCTTAATTAATAAGTCTTTCCGTTTGTATCACAGTACCAATTTGATAAATAATAAAAGCGTGTTACATTTTGACGGTATAATTAAGAACGTTCAGCATCTTCTTTTCTTCTCGCTATCAACGGTCAGACCTTGGTCAACATATAGTATCAAAGTCTTCGTCAAGACGACTCAAACGAGCTCAAGCTCGATGGGGTTGTGTCGTTTAATTACTTAGTTCCTTTGGCCACCTTCCAGCTCCATCATCAGATGAGCTCAATCGGAAACAGGGAGGTGGATCAAATTACTTGTAAAAGAACAGAGACATGATCAAGACATTTAAATCCCTAGTTAGCAAGGAAACGTCAAATCCCCCCCCCATTATTAATATAAATAGTTTTTTTTAACAATTGAATATCCGTATGGGAAATAAATATTGATTAATAATAATAATTATTATTAATTTATGCTTGTAAATATTAAAATAATCGTTGTACAATTAAGTAAATGCCATTTGTAAAGAATGACGTAAACAGACACTAAGCTGTCTAAGCGGTAACGTCGCACACGCCTCATTCATGAATTTGAGTCGTAGCCCACGTGTGACGTATAAAAATATGTTATTTATTATAGAAATAATTATGGACATAAGATATTTAATTAATATTCAAATTATACTGTTATGATGAACATACTTTAATTAATTACTATATAATTATTTCCATAAATATTATTTTATAAATGTAAAACATTTGACTAACGTGTATGTCGGTAGTTGATATTTTTCTATGAGTTGGTCAGTACTAAGTAGTTTTTCTTCTCCCGTCGTCAGCTCCGTGCCCCTACATTATAAAGCTAAGTACAAAATCGTCACTTTTCAAATTTTAGGTTATTTATATGTTCCTATTGGCTGATTAAATAAATAAACCTTTGTTAATAAATTATATTATAAATACTTGTGTAGTATACAAATCTATATAAATTTATTATGTAGTTATTAATGAAAAAAATTCAGGCTTTAGGATAAACCTGTACTATCGTCTGCATAGCAATGTATGCTATCCTCTAATATGTACTTGGATGTACAAACCGTCGACAGCTGATTGATGCTGCTGTCCATTACTTTCAATAGTAGCAACCCAGCGGAACCGTCGCGTCTCCTTTCTTCCCATTCGGGTGGACAAGATCGCTCTTCCACGGCCACTCCGATTTGCTATGGTGTCGAATAATATCTCAGTTTAAGATTACATTAACCAAAGAGCAGATTCCATCCGGCCCGCTTAACTTGTGGATATCCAGAGAAGACAGAGCTCGCCGAATAGCCTTTTGGCTGAACTTAAAGTTACAGGTCATTATTCCAAACTAACGAATAGCTAGAAAGTATAGCTCTCAATCTTCTCTAAAGATTTTAGCAATAGCATAGAACTTGCAATCACCATCTTTTAGTTTTACGCTGTATCTGTATCAGTAGTCGCAGTGGAAAATGTATCTAAATACGCCAATTGTTTCGCCGGAATACTATCAAGCTACTATCTAAGCATATACTAGTTAGTCGGATGGATTGTGACAACTTCAGCGAGCTCTAAATAAAACAGTCCTAAAATCATCCAGAATCGCCTTTGCTCGATGCTCGCGAGGTATGGCACTACGTACCTACTATACTATAGAGATATATAATTATTGCTAAAGATAGATTACGCTTAAGTCCTGGAAAATGTATAGAAGAACATCAATACATGCAAATACATATATACAAAACAGTTAATGTATTACAGTAACAGAAAAATAATAAAAAATGGTATATTTTATCATATAATTCTAAAGTAATATAAAAAAATAGTTATGGTTGTTAGGTAGGTTGGTAAAAAAAATATCTTATATAAAAATATTAGATTATAAAATTACAGAATTTAAGTAAAATATTAAAATATAATTTCATATATTATGCTATACATGTACGCTGGTCGGTCACATATTTGGTACCAGTCGGTATCACTGGAAAAAAAATAGCTTTTTTTAAAAAAATATTTTTCTGGACACCGAAAAAATATGCCCGTTAAAAGTGCAGCTTTTAATGTTGTATATGAAACACATCGCGATTTTCGATTTCCCATATAAATAACAAGAGGAGTTTTGTATTTTTCACGATAGGCTCCGGTGCTGGCAGTAGATGCCAGCTCAATTAAGTCCAGGTCACCACGGCAGTGGGCAGGTGCCCCCCCTGGACCAGCGGTCGATTTTAGAAACATTATTTTCTTGAGCTCCATAGATGCCGTTAGGGGCGAAAATGTCAGCAAAAACACTTATATAATATGATCCAGGTTTAAATTCTTTTTTATATAGAAAACTGGCTACAACCTTGTACAATTGCATTATATTCATTATTGATTCTTTTTTACAACAATAGATGTTTGTTATATAGCGCTCGGTATCACAGGTCCTCTGGTAGGCGGCCGAGCGACTAAAACGCTGACAGAGAGAGAGAGAGAGATCGGGTGGACATCTCACTCTTATTATTCTATCGTGGAATAATTAAGTTAGGTTAACTTAGATTTAGTATAGCATATAATTTTAAATTTGGATATATTTTTTTTGTAAATTAGCGTATAGAAAATTACATACACCAATATATAATGTTACGAGTATTACGATCTAGCCAGTGAGTTGGCTAGTGAGTAATTTAAATTTAATCCAGTTTTATAATGATACAATGTGACTTCCAGCTATGTCCGTGTTGTCGAGAAGTGTCTTTGTTCGTGCTGTAAAACCCGTTTGTATAAAACTAAAGAGAAAAAAGAAGTTATTTCTTTTTAGTTTTATGCAGTCGGATTTTATGTTTTCTTAATAATTGTGCAATAAAGTGTTTTTTATTGAATTGAAATTATATTTAAAAATAAATGTCTAGCTTAACAAAACGGGGGGTTGAGTTTCGCCACTCAACACGCAATATCTCAAAAGTTAGACAGTGCGTAGGGAAAGGACTGTTTTGATATTAGGTTTCATCTGCCTGTCCCGGTAAATGCGGGATGCAACGTGAAACTATACGAAAAAAATAACTCTAGATAAATATATATATAAATATAAAAATAAAATTGTAAAAAAATGGCATTTATTAAAATAGATATTTTCATGAAAACAACTTATACTTGAAATGCTAACATGAATTATTTTTATATATTTTTATTTATTTAAAAAACCAGATGCTAGTTTTTGGAAACTTTGACCAAAATTTAACCCAGGTCCTAACCCAAGGCCAGCAGGTGCAGATGAACTAGAAGCGGTAGCAGTGCTCGCACTACTGCTTCCACCACTGGGTCCGTTTTCATTAAGAATCTCCAAGACTGAAAGGTAACATAATTCATAAATTTTCTACAGTTTGTAGTAAGTACCCTTAGATTTGTTCATGCAGTTTTACTTTCAACTTTGCAAAATTTATTGAAATAAGAAGAATTCTGGGAACTCCTCCCTTAGCACTCCCCTGCACGATGCGGTGCGTTGTCTGTCACTCAGTAACGAAAGAGAGAGATATTTATAAACTTACAAATAAAATACAATAAGCAGGTGAAGAAAAAAGAAAGCAGAGAATGGCTTAATACTAAGTTACCTCGGCGTACCTTGCTGTATATAATATATTATGTATTCACTTACATGGGAAGGATTGGGCAACTGCCACGCACTGAAAAACATACAAAAACATAATTATTATACAAACTCAAATACGTTATGAAGCTGTTCGGTCGTGAGGATGAGGTGAGTTCGAATCCATTTGATAGACTTAGACTAGTCACGTGAAGAATCTACAGTCAGTGTCAAATTTTACATTTTCTCGCTCTGGTAACGAAGCGTCTTATCGTCAACGAAGTGCCTTAACATTACGTATGTATTAGATGGATACACTGTGAAGCTACAAAATATCTCAAAATGTTAGAGAAGATTCTGGCAATACAAAGTGCGATATTGAGCTACCAGATATGAAACCAGAAACACCACGACTTCGGGTGGAAGGCGGAGGCAGAGAATCTTAGCAATCGCGGTAGTTGTTAGTTTGATGCCCATTTCAGCGAAAAAAATAATTTTCATTTAGTAATAAGTAATTTTTATTAAAACAAAGATAAAACAAAAAATACCAAATGTCTCACCATAATCGCTACAAATACCAGCAGTAGGACCCTCATGTTTTCAATTCTGTAACTGCAGTAACGGGTAGGCCGTTGGTTTTCTTTTTATATCCGGATTATTTAAAAGAGCTGTTTAAACAAACCATTTATGGACAATGAGTTACTCCAAACAAATTGCGAGGCCATTTACAATTATATTAATGTAATCCAGAACGGATGAAATGAATATAGAATTAAAAATTAAATTAAATCAGCTTTACACTGTATCCCGCACACAGCAGGGTAGGCAGAGGGAACCTCGTGCTGAATGGAGAAGGTAATACATACCTAAAGTGACAAGTTTTTAACCCTTTAAATTCCCAGTGTGCAGTGGAGCATTGGGTAAAATCGGAAAAGATGTTATTGGAAATAGAATCATAGCTCCAAAAGTAATAATGTTATATGCATAATTTCTATGAATTTCGATAGTTCAATACATTTATGAACTACATAAATTGCTAAATTTAGCTTGTTACATTTTGACGGTAAAATTAAGAACACTCAGCATCTCCTTTTCTTCTCGCTATCAGCCGTCAGACCAAACCGTCAAGAGGAATCAAACGAGCTCAAGCTCGATGGGGTTGTGTCGTTTAATTACTTAGTTCCTACGGCCACCTTCCAGCTGGGAAGTGGATCAAATTTAAATTGGAAGGTTTGATTACAGACAACGGGACAGGTGAAAATAAATAAAAGCTTGTAAAAGAACAGTCAATTCAAGAGACATGGTCAAGACATTTACCTAAATCTCTAGATAACAAGAAAACGTCAAATCTTTGAGGTATTTTTATCAGATTAATTAGCAATATTGAATTATATTTAATTCAAAATATTCCTTATTTATGTAGACTGTAGGCTTTTTCGGCAAGAAAATCAATAGAGAATTTTCAGAATTAAGGTTATAATTTTATTGCTTAATATAATGGTAGCTTTCCTGCATCAGACGGGTATGTGACTCCGGATCTCCGAGCCACCATTTGTTATACTTCTATGCTGTCCATAAAAGTGGTGTCCTCTTTTTTTACCCCCGACGACCAACCAACGACCATTTGACTAACGTGTATGTCGGTAGTTGACATTTTTCTATGAGTTGGTCAGTATAAATAGTAGTGTTTAAGTACTAAGTAGTTTTTCTTCTCCCGTCGTCAGCTCCGTGCCCCGTAAAGCTAAGTACCAAATCGTCACTTTTCAAATTTTCGGTTATTATATGTTCCTATTGGCTGATTAAATAAATAAACCTTTGTTAATAAATTATATTATAAATACTTGTATAGTATACAAATCTATATAAATTTATTATATAGTTATTAATGAAAAAAATTCAGACTTTAGGATGAACCTGTGCTGTGCTATCGTCTGCATAGCATTGTATGCTAGGATCCTCTAATATGTTCATGTTTAGATTTTCAGAGTACAAACT
The DNA here is from genome assembly GCA_036379175.1 of Heliconius cydno galanthus. NCBI lineage: Eukaryota > Metazoa > Arthropoda > Insecta > Lepidoptera > Nymphalidae > Heliconius > Heliconius cydno. The sequence continues at coordinate 90,561 of JAKRZM010001278.1, forward strand.
GTCGACAGCTAATTGATGCTGCTGTCCATTACTTTCAATAGTAGCAACCCAGAGTTACGTATTGAGCTCTGGCAATGCGGGATGGCCAGCGTCATTATTCCAAACTGACGAATGTGTAGCTCTCAATCTTCTCTAAAGATTTTAGCAATAGCGTAGAACTTGCTATCAGCGTTTTAGTATTACGCTGTGTCTCGCAGTAGTCGTAGTGGAAAATGTCTCTAAATACGCCAATTGTTTCGCCGGAATACTATCAAGCAGTGGCGGACTAAGGGGGGGGCGGCGGGGGCGGTCCGCCCCGGGCCTCGGGTCCAGGGGGACCTCCAAATGGTGCAAATTCCCTTGATCAAATCCCTAAATAAGCCCTTGAAAAAACGCATAGTATCTACTTAACAGGAAGTTTGAGGTTGGAGGGGGCCTCCAATAAACAAATAAGTACAGGGATTAGTGCAGCCTGTACCGGTAGTTTACATTATATTAATTAAAATTACTTTTATTTTTCTAATGTCCATTTAGGTTGCATGTGTTTCCAGTTTCGTAGTTTTTTACTTCAAGTTCTTAGGGCCTCCAGACCGACGTCATTTTATAAAAGTTTGCGTACTAACCTGAAAGTGGGGCCCTTCCAGAAGTAGCGCAAAATAAAGGTACATCTCTATCTGGGAGGATGATTGAGCCATCAGATCGGTTTGGGTGCTTATAAGGGGTCTTAAAATAGTTCATAAATAATATATGTAAAATTATAGGGTAATTTTTCAAAGTGGTTTTGGAAGTCAAATGGCAGTTGCTCCATTTAAAAACCGCCATCCGCCGCTAATATGGAACGCAACAACGTGTCAAGTACGAACACTGCTTAAAACGCTAGTACCCAGACAGAAACTCCGCTTTGCAACGTGGAATATTGGCTCTCTAACCGGACGACGCAGAGAACTCGCAGATGTACTTATAAGACTTCGGGTGCAGTGTGCGTTTCTCCAGGAAGCTTGCTGGAAGGGCAATAAGCCTCGCAATAACGGACAGCTTCAGAACTGGCTTCTTGAAGCTGATGGTCGCTGCAATAGCTTGATGCGTATAATGCGTGCTGATTGAAGGCGTAACTACAAACTAAATTAGTGCCTATACGCCGCAGGCCGGCTGTAGCGTGTCCAAAAAAGAGTCATTCTGAAAGCAGAATGAAGAGGTTCTACTTGCTATACCGTCTACTTGCTATACCGAAATGGTTGTTTGTTGTCGGGGAAGATTTCAACAGTCACGTCAGTAAGGCTGCTGGGCCGTATGAACATGTTCACGGGGGTTTTAGATACTGACTTCGTAATACAGAGGGAGAAAATATTCTGAGAACCTATATTGCGTCTGATCTGGCCGTCGCGAATACGTTCTTCCAAAAGAACCCTCAGCACGGGATTAATGCCAAGAAGAAGTAGAAGAAGTATACGTATTTTGTCCCAATATTAAACAATCTTTAGAACGTCTGGCAAGAGTAAAGCCTACGTAAAGGGTTATACCAGGGTTATAATATTTTTTTTAACATTTTTCTCAAAAATATATTTAAATACGAGCGTTTTTACTTTAACGTAGGTGAGCGTGTACCTTAAATTGGCGCTATCTTTGAAAGGGCCTCACTTTCAAGTTAGTAAGTACGCATACACTCTTACCTACTTATTATACTAGTAATCTTCAAAATTTCAGCTTTACTAAAATTTACTACATGTAATTTTTTGCTAAATTCTACTACATGTATTTTTGATATTTAGTATTTTAATTTTGTATGTGTATGCGAGTCTAACTCAAACATTAATTACAAGATGTAAACTAAGTAAGCATACACACTAATTTGTACATGAAAAAAAATGTGATTTTGAAAAAAAATTTTTCACACGGGGGGGGGGGCGTCGAGGGGCCTCATTCAACGACACCGCCCCGGGCCTCCGACGGGGTTAGTCCGCCACTGCTATCAAGCTACTATCTAAGCATATACTAGTTAGTCGAATGGATTGTGAGAATTTCAGCGAGCTGTAAATAAAACAGTCCTAAAATCAACCAGAATCGCCTTTGCTCGAAGCTTGCGAGGTTTGGCACTACCTACCGACTTTGAGATATATAATTATTGGTAAAGATGGATTACGCTTAAGTCCATGAAAATGTGTAGAAAAAAATATTGCTGTTGAAATGATATATGATTAAAACATTAATATATACAAATACATATATACAAAATAGTTAATGTTTGTTAATGTAATATTAACCAAAAAATTATTAAAAATGGTATATTTTATCATATCAATCTAAAGTAACTAAAAAAAATAGTTATGGTGGTTAGGTAGGTTGATAAAAACAATATATCTTATATAAAAATATTAGATTATAAAATTACAGAAATAAAGTAAAATATTAAAATATAATTTCATATATCGTGCTATATATGTACGATGGTCGCTCACATATTTGGTACCAGTCGGTCTCACTGAAAAAAAAATCGCTTTTTTTTAAAAAAATGATAGTGAAAATATGGTTCTGGACACCGAAAAAAAATATGCCCGTTAAAAGTGCAGCTTTTAATCTTGTATATTAAAATGTGTTTCATCGCGATTTTCGATTTCCCATATAAATAACAAGGGGAGTTTTGTATTTTTCACGCTAGGCCCCGGTGCTAGCAGTAGATAGATGCCAGCTCAATTAAGTCCAGGTCACCGCGGCAGGACTCCCGCCAGCATACACAAAGCCTTAGCGAGATGGTCCTGTACCGGGTTCGGAGACATTGCGTATTTTGAAATTTATTTTCTCATTTTCTCAAGTGGAAATCAAATATACATAAACATCCACAACCCTTCACGTTTACAGTGCTATACTTCGTGTTATATTTAGTCTATGGATATTTAGTATATTTTTTTAGCTTCCCGCTTTATCCCGCAAATAGTTTGCATCAGAGGAGATTGTCAATGAGAACATCATCTGTAGACACTCTGATATTCACTTTCCTTGAGAATTCGATACATTGCAGATAAATTGCTCTAAGTTTTCATTTTAATTCGAACCAGTAGTTCCTAAGATTAAGAGCTGATTAGTGGGCACGCTGACAGAGAGAGAGTTCGGGTGGACATCTCACACTTATTATTCTATCGTGGAATAATTGAGTTAGGTTAAGTTAGATTTAGTATAGCATATAATTTTAAATTTGGATATATATTTTTTGTAAATTAGCGTATAGAAAATTACATACACCAATAATGTTACGAGTATTACGATCTAGCCAGTGAGTTGGCTAGTGAGTAATTTAAATTTAATCCAGTTTTATAATGATACAATGTGTCTTCCAGCTATGTCCGTGTTGTCGAGAAGTTGACTGCCTCGACGTGATGATGAAGTCTTTGTTCGTGCTATAAAACCCGTCTGTATAAAACTAAAGAGAGAAAAAAAGTTATTTCTTTTTAGTTTTATGCAGTTGGATTTTATGTTTTCTTAATAATTGTGCAATAAAGTGTTTTTTATTGAATTGAAATTATATTTAAAAATAAATGTCTAGCTTAACAAAACGGGGGGTCGAGTTTCGCCACTCAACACGCAATATCTCAAAAGTTAGACAGTGCGTAGGGAAAGGACTGTTTTGATATTAGGTTTCATCTGCCTATCCCGGTAAATGCGGGATGCAACGTGAAACTATACGAAAAAGATAACTACATAAATATATATATAAATATAAAAAAAATATATTAAAATAGATATTTTCATGAAAACAACTTATACTTGAAATGCTAACATGAATTATTTTTATACATTTTTATTTATTTAAAAAAACCAGATGCTACTTGTTGGAAACTTTGACCAAAATTAAATCCCGATGCGGACCCACTGCCAATGCCAGCAGGTGGATTAGATGCTCCATTAGAACCAGCATTATTTCCTGCAGCACTAGCAGCAGACGAACTAGAAGCGGCAGCTGCTCCTGCATCCCCGGCAGAACTGGCAGCACCACTGCTCGCACCACTGCTTGCACCACTGGGTGCGTTGGGATCACCAATCCCAAAGACTGAAAGGTAACATAATTCATAAATTTTCTACAGTTTGTAGTAAGTAGGTACCCTTAGATTTGTTCATGCAGTTTTACTTTCAACTTTGCAAAATTTATTGAAATAAGAAGAATTCTGGTAACTCCTCCCTTAGCACTCCCCTGCACTTCCCAAAGAACAAATATGCGATGCATGATGCCGTAATTTGAACGGTGCGTTGTCTGTCAGTCAGTACCGAAAGAGAGAGATATTTATATACTTACATACAAAATACGGGAAACAGGTGAAGAATAAAGAAAGCAGAGAATGGCTTAATACTAAGTTACCTCTGCGTACCTTGCTGTATATAATACTAGCGGCCCGCCCGCGGCTTCGCCTGCGTGAACTACGTTATTATTCATTTCTGTCTCCATGAGTACCTACGTCCTATAAGTGACGTCCATGCAAAATTTGAGACTCCTAGCATTTGTAGTAACGAAGTTTCATACAAACTTTCAACCCCAAAAACAACTCCCTAGAAGTCAAATATTGCAAATTTCTGTCTTAGCGAGCACCTACGTCCTATAAATAACTCCTATGCAAAATTTCAGATTCCTAGCACATGTAGTTTCTGAGATTTCGTGATGAGTGAGTGACCTTTTGATTTTATATATATAGATAGTATGTATTCACTTACATGGGAAGGATTGGGCAACTGCCACGCACTGAAAAAAAATACAAAAACATAATTATTATACAAACTCTAATACAGATTGCTTCATATGTCATGAAACTGTTCGGTCGTGAGGATGAGGTGAGTTCGAATCCATTTGATAGACTAGTCACGTTATTCAAATTCAAAATTCAAAATATTCTTTATTCAAATAGGCAATTATTATAAGCACTTTTGAATCGTCGAATGAACATATGAACAAAAAGCTACCACCGGTTCGGAAGGCAGTTCTGCTGAGAAGAGCCGGCAAGAAACTCAACAGTTGCTCATTTCAAAATCAATGGTACAATCTATTACATTAGCTGGCAGCTATCCTGCATTACATTCAATAGACATTACTTCCATACATGCTTATCCTCTAAATATTCTTGAACATTGTAATACGCTTTACTTGTTAGAATTTTTTTTACAGATAAGTTAAGAATGTACATTGTCAAATTTTTCATTTCCTGGCTCTGGTAACGAAGCGTCTTATCGCGAACGGAGTGTCTTAACAATACGTATCCTCTGCTATGTAATGGATGGATACACTGTAAAGCTAAAAAATATCTCAAAATGTTAGAGGAGATTCTGGTAATACAAAGTGCGGTTTTGAGTTCGACGAAACCAGAAACACCACGACTTCGGGTGGAAGGCGGAGGCAGAGAATCTTAGCAATAAACAATTTTTATTAAAACAAAGATAACAAATAATCAAAACTCTCACCATAATCGCTACAAATACTAGCAGTAGGACCCTCATGTTTTCAATTTTGTAACTGTAGTAACGGGTAGGCCGTTGGTTTTCTTTTTATATCCGGATTATTTAAAAAGCTGTTTAAACAAACCATTTATGAACAATGAGTTACTGCAAACAAATTGCGAGGCCATGTACAATTATATTAATGTTTTCCGTTCTAATGAATATAGAATTAAAAAATAAATTAAATCAGCTTTACGCTGTATCCCGCTCACAGCAGGGTAGGCAGAGGGAACCTCGTGCCGAATGGAGAAGGTAATACATACCTAAAGTGACAAGTTTTTAACCCTTTAAATTCCCAAAGCGGGAGCATTGGGTAAAATCGGAAAAGATGTTATTGGAAATAGAATCATAGCTCCAAAAGTAATAATGTTGTATGAATAATTTTTATTAATTTCGATAGTTCAATACATTTATGAATTGCTAAATTTAGCTAACATTAACATAAATTGCTAAATTTAGCTTTTTGTGAAACTTTTTTTACGAATAGTTGCCTGCAGGACACACATGACACACATGACACACATGACACACATGACACACTCGTAAATATGAAAGCCCTGTATATATTGTAAACCAATCAAATAATAAACTTTTATGTAGTTTTTTAATCTTTTAGTTTTTATCATATTTAAAAAAAGATACAACAACTATATTAGGATTTAATAGAAGACGTTGTCCATTGTCAGACATTTCTAAACTCTAATAAATTACAAGCGCCTACTAAAGGTAGTAACTAACAAAAACAATTTATTAATAATTTTAATTTGGTAACTAACGTGTAATAAATATTATTTGCTCGTAATATGTTCATAGGCGCTTATAACTTATAGGATTTTGGGGTCTGGCAGGGAGTTAAAACTAAGACTGAGAAAGAATGAAATATTTATAGAGGCGTTACAATGTCTATTAGTAAGTATTAGAATAGTCACTTTGAGAAGGCTCCTAATGTATAGAAGTGTAGAAGGCCTCTCCTTTTAACTAAGGATATAAAAGAAAATACCTTTTAGAATTTTCTTAAATAAATATGAAATTATTTAAATATGAAGCGTCTTTAATATGAAATTCCTTTAAAGAAAATTTAATTACTGTTTCGATTTTCATGAAAAGTGACGTTAAAATGATACTAAAAAATTGTGAATTAGAAAACGTGAACTTTGATTTCATTTACCTACTTTCAATCATTTTTTAATGTTAGAAGGACACTAAAGCTTACACAGCTTACATTGCATATCAGCAAGTTAACAAATGTATTAACAGTTAACAGATCTCTCTCTAGCCCGAAAAGGCTTGATTTGTAAAGTACAATAGGTAGGTACATCACGAGGAAAATCTAGGAAGCTTGTTTTGAAAAAAGATTTGGTAATTATTCACTCTCTGTTGAGATCAGGAAAAACAGAAAAGGGCTTATGGATGTCACTGCGTCCACATCTGAGTGACCACGCTGCGCCACTTTTAAGCAACACATGTATAATTAAAAATCATTACATCACAATCATCTCAGTCATTTTTGTTCTCCTCATGCTGATCATAGACTTCCCTCAAATTTTATGTGCAATCACAGTAAACAAACTTACTTGGTGCCGTCCGCGAAAGTGTTAAAAATTACAGCTTATGACAAAACTTTATCGTTTTCAATAAAGAATAAATTTCTTTAACTCTAACAATAAATAAAAAGCTTCAACATTCAAGCAGCTTACGTGATTAAATGGGACATGTTATTTTTTTATCAGCTTCACGCTGTATAACGCATATATGTAGCATGATTGGCAAAAGGAACCTATGGACTGTAGTAAAACAACTAGCACAACTAGCTCACGACCAAGACTGACTTCTATTTCTTATAACCAGTATTACAAATGTTTTACATTCTACCTTACATTTATTAATACCTTACATTTATTAATACCTCCATAGGTTCCTACGGAACAGGATAAAATCAGGTTTCACGACGGGACTGGACTGAACTCTAGTTCACGCAAACAAACTTATGGGTAATTTAATTTTAAAATATTAACAAAGGTATTTTAGTTACAATGATTTTTACGTTTCAATTAAAATACCTTTGAGGCCACTTAAGTGCGACCGGAAACTTGCGCGTAAATCAAAATAATTGTTATTTTCATTTTCTCGTTCTCTTAACAAGGAAAAGCGCGCCGGTCGCAGTTCACCCACGCGACACGCTATTCGCTATTTATTATGCTAGAATTTGAAGAAAAGGGGGGTAGGTGTCTTAATGGAAGAAGACTGTCTTAACCCTAAGTTCCCATTTCCCTCCGCCTACTCTGCTGCTGTGGAATCAGCGAGAATTAAAATACCTCCAACACTAGAATCTCTAAAAAGTAAACATCTTCATCTATCTACAGACATTATATTCATTGAGGCTGTTACAGTGAGCCCAGATCAATTAGAAAAGCTGAGGATTGAATCATGAAAATCACTACAGTTCATTCCAAATCAGTTCATTCGATTGAAAGCTACGATGCCACAGATACATGGACAACACAACAACACACGCACTCGTATGTACAAGGACTCAATGTCCATCTGATTGCGACGGCGCGCGGCGGTAAGCTAAACTAGCAAACTTACATTCACATTTATAATATCAGTATGATGTGTGCGGGACAACAAATATAATTATCATTGTGTTGACTACTAAGATTAAAAAGAAAACATCTTACCAGCACCAACAAGAAAGCGACGGTTGTATTCATCTTGAAAGTTGTACTTTATTTAATGAATCGCACAAAACGCATTTTCTATATATACTCGAACAGAACACAACAGAAAATAAAAACAATTGCATACTAAATAAACACAAATGCACATTTATTGTTTATTGCTTGTTTATATTAGATTAGCAACTTGCCTACGGCTGCGCCCGCTTAGACTCGTTGTTAAATTATAGCCAAATTATACAAAATGTGTTATTCTGAGGTTTAGCGTACATAACTATAAAGTTTAGTTTAATCCGTTTAGTAGTTCATTTAATGTGAAACAAACATCCATCTTTACAAACTTTCTATGTAATTATATTGTACAAAATATCTGTATACAAATATTATTGTATGCAGATATTTTGCTCACAACTTGTTATATCAAACAAAAAACCATCATACTCCATAGAGTATGACATTTCTTGATAATAAGAGAGCTCCCGGAGAGAGTGGAGAAGTCGGTGTTCTGCCCGTTGAGTGCTGATATAAATATTGGGCCTGTGAAATACATACTTGAAAAACTTTACATATATTAAAAAAATATAAACATAAACATATGTGTGTATTTTTTTTCATATAAATAATATTAACATAATAATAATCATCCTCTTTTATACTCAGTCAATAAATTTTGAAATGCGTGTATTATTTCAATAACTACTGTAATGATTTTATATAAATAGTTTTTATATTCACGATAATTTGTTAAAGAAAAATGTAAATCAACCTGTTTGTTTAATAAAAAGATATATTTGAAAATTTATACATAGAACTAGCGCGAGTTGACAATTTAAAAAAGACGCTTGATGTGATGAAAATTCTGATGCGCATTATTAGATTTAGAGCTGAAGAGGAAAGTGGTTCTCTAGAATAAAATATTGTATTATAATTTAAGATATACATTGTACAAGCCTAATGGTATCTAGCCCTGGAAGAAGTATAAGTTCTGTAAAAGTCCTGAGATATAAATTGTACAAGCCTAATGGTATTTAGCCCTGGAAGAAATATAAGTTCTGTGAAAGCCTCGAGGTGTTTGATTTCTTTACACTACCAACATAATGAAAAGAATACGTAACAATGGCATCGGCATGGTCGTAGTTAGATGCGATCAGAGCGCATTTATCCGCCGACTCAGCATTTTTGTATTTTCTTTAAGGTCGTCGTGGCGGAGGAGCACAAGGGAATGATTGTAACGCGTTGGTTGTGGTTGTGGGTTCGATCCCCACTCGTTTCCTTTGGCACCAAGGCATAAACTCGGCGTTGAGTTCTACTCAACACGTTATGCCTAAGCACAAAAATTAGGAGGTAAGTGGGGAATGGAGAGTCCTAGTTAGTAGGACCTCATTTTATCCTGTTCCGTAGGAATTTCTAAAAGGATGAAAGGACGCTTTCAGTATTTTAGGCGCTACTTTTACGCAAAAAATGTTATGTAAACTTTTATGTTTTGTTTTTCAGTGTCTGGTGGCGGTCCAGGCTAAACCAAGTAAGGCTCCCTAAAATTATATTCAAAATGTCATCAAAACTATATGTCTGTCGGTAAATAGTAAGGTTTCTAAAAGCAATTTAACTCCAAAATTGAATCTGAAGTTTGAAAACATGAAAATACCTGGGAGCGCGAAACTGACTCATATTTGGTCCATTTATTTTTAAAAAACATATAATTTGTTTGAGACACTGAAATAATTTTAATATGGTAGTTATACTATTAATATGTAGCGTTTTTTTAAAACACCCGAGTGGAGCTTACTTCGACATATGTATATAACAATGGAAAGAAAAGCATATAAACTTATATATAATCTATATATATAAAAGGACTTGTCCTCACTGACTGAGGTAAGACGCACGCACAGCCGTAACCGCTGTGCGTAGAAACGTGAAATTTGGACAGATGTTTACTTTCGTAATCTGGACATCCACTAAGAAGGGATTTTGAAAAATTTTAACCCTAAAGGGGTGAAATAGGGGTTGAAAGTTTGTATGGAAAAAAAATTAAATCGGCACCGATTTTTATAAAATTTGAAATTTAGATTTTTAAAAGTATTTAATTGAACACGTGTTTCATCGTTTTCTAGAATTCTCCCCCTAAGGGTGCAAATAAGGGGTTGAAAGTTTGTATGGAAAAATCTTTAAATCGCCACCGATTTTTATAAAATTTGAAATTTAGACTCTTAAAAATATTTCATTGAATACATGTTTCGTGGTTCATTTTAATTCATCGCCTAGGGGTGCAAATAAGGGGTTGAAAGTTCGTATAGAAAAGTCTCTAAATCGCCACTGATTTTTATAAGAATTTAAATTGAGACTCTTAAAAATATTTCATTGAAGACGTGTTTCATAGTTTATTAGAATTTACCCCTAAGAGTATTATTACCCTATTACCCGCAGGCGAAGCTGCGCGCGTCCGCTAGTATAATATATAAGCCTGTATGGCTTATGTTTTACATGTACAATGTATTGCACACTAACATCTCTTGTTTGCAAAAATGCAATACAGACGCGCTGCAACATAAAAAAGTTGTAACAACCGTCTAATTTCGACGTAACTCGATGAAAACGTATAACTTAGAGGTCAGTCCGCTTGGACTGTCCAACTAGGGGCATGTCTTAGGGAAAACGAGGAACAGAATATCTTACCTCAGGGTAGCCTGTCTACCCTAAAACTGCACAAAAACATTCGAGTGTTGTTGCCTTTCCTGAAATATATAATTTGTTTATAATATATTTTTTCAGATCTGCTGCCCACAGGAGGTGAGATGTTATTTTAATTAAAGCAACTGTACTTTTTTAAAATTATTTTATTTAGCATCAAAAAATGTATTAGATATATATAAAAAATACGATGATTGTTATAATACTTAATATTTAGTAAGAAATATTTTAGTTTAAGATCGTTTTGCAAGCGTGCAACTATACACGCAGCCGTTGTGGGTTCAATTCCCACTCGGAGAATGAAAATTTAATATTTTCGTATTTTTGTATTTTAATAGGAGGATGTAATAATGGAAATAACGGCGGTGGAGGAGGGGCTGGCGCAGGCACAGGATCTGGTGGTAGTGGAGGAGGGGCTGGCGCAGGAGCAGGATCTGGTGGTAGTGGAGGAGGGGCTGGCGCAGGCGCAGGATCTGGTGGTAGTGGAGGAGGGGCTGGCGCAGGAGCGGGATCTGGTGGTAGTGGAGGAGGGGCTGGTGCAGGAGCGGGATCTGGTGGTTCAGATTGCAATGGGCTATTCCCTAGCCTTGGGCTTGGCTTTGGCTTAGCTTAAGGTTGCTAAGAATACATTTATATTTGTAATAGAATAATGATTTCATTATTTGAATAATTATTTCTATTAATTGTATTAATAAAAGCATATATATATAATTTATTTTTTATTCTGCCTCATCTGATTTCCTGAATTTTGCGTTATAACCTGCGAGTACCCTCTTGTACCTTTCGATACCTCGATATAAAGAAAATTATAGACTTTTAGCCAATTTAGACACACGTATACATAATCCATATTGCATGTTGAGTGTCTCTCAACGTAACGTGAGAGTAAAAACACCACAACCACCTTAAAGCTACTAAAGAAGTAAAACTCATAACTTACAAGGAAATAATGTTTGTCTTTCAGGGAAGACAATCGATACTTGAGGTAAAGCCCAAGGGGGCAGTAGCCGCTACATATAACAACGATATCGGCCCAAACCATTACAGGCATTAGTTACACGGCGGCGTATAATGCTGCATTTAGTCATGTGGAGTTGGGTGAAGAGGAAACCGGACAAACAGGCAACCTCAAATTTAACATAACTGAAAATAATCCCATTGTAGTCATCGCCAAGTGCACGAAAGTCATGATGGAGAATAGAATGCTTGAGATGATGAGAAACTTCAACAGAAATCTAGGATCCACCTCATCAGTAGCATGGGAGGTACCTGGGATGCAGTGGGTCAATGGCGTCCCCGGATGCGCTAAAACTATTTGATTTTTAAACTTCAACTTCAATAAGGACACTATCATCGCCACTACCACAGAGGCAGCCAAAGAAATCAGAGAGAAGCAGTCGGTATAGCGGCATAAGGAATTTAGTAAAAAATAAGATATGGCCTTAATACAACCAGTATTACCGGTAGTTAGAAGTAACGATGGCAACAACGAAAGGGATTGTTGAATACATTTTTAAGAATTTTAAAGTGTTAGTCCGCACTTAGGACCAAGGACGTCCTTGAACGGTATCCAAGAGGCGCGGGTGATAATTTAGTAATATAGAAACGATTATACCTTCTTGTTCATATCCCGATCTTCAACTATCCTCCGACAGGCACTTAAGATATCATTATAATAAAACAAAGAAACTATAAATAAAATATTGTAAAATTGTAATACGTATAAATACCTGGTTAGAATATACCTGGACTCTCTTTGGAATGAAATATCCAGATAGTGATCTCTAATTATATGCCTAGTTTAAATAGCAGATAAATATAAAATGTAATTAAAGCTGATAATTATGGAAAAGTAAGAAAAAAGTACGGACCAACTGTCTGTAGTGTTTACTTATAATATACATAAAAAAACAACGTTTACTTGGTGTGTATTTTTGTCAAATAAAAGACTCTTTTCATAATAATTCAATAGAATGAATATAAAATAAAATAATTATATGTATCAAGGTCAAAAATATTATAATTAAGAAATAATATATGTTCATATGTTTGTATTTTTTGTACGAATGTAAAATGAATTAGTTGCTATAGTGAGTATTATACTACTAGTTCCTAAGGGCAGTAGGCACAGTGTAAACGATTAACGACATGTAACCTACGTCCACCTGTGAACGAGGGGTTGTGTGGTTGATACTAACCTTCCCTCTGCCTAACGTGCTATATGGATGACCGAATGAATTGCTTTCACACTCAGACAGGACTTCGATTTTTCTTTTTTTGCTGTCATTAGTCCCAGCCCTTGTTGCCAGGGTCTACCTTCTGAACGAGTATACTCCTCCCTGTACGATCGTCAACATCATCGATTGTTAGTCCACTGGTTCTCATGTCTTGCATCACAACATTCAACTATTGCATCCATGGCCGACCAGGGGTCTAACTCCAGATGTAGATTTAGCGATAACAATATTACCACACTACACACGTGTAATACCACCAGGGACAGATATAGCAACAATAACTAGATATAGTGTTTAGACCGGCGCGCATGATGGCCATATCATCCTCTTAGATTACGAGCACGATGCTTTTGGAACTCCGCCAAGACCTGCCCTGCCCTGCAAGGCCTTGCGATGTTTTGTTTATTTCTTTTAGAATACCAATGACTTCCAACGATACGAATTATTCAACGATTCTCCATTTGACGAAGTTCGTCGACATGATGATTAGAACCAGTTATAAATAAAAAGGCGGAAGTTGAATAAAAACATTAGTATATAAATAAATAATAAGCAATATAATATCTATATATTAGTGCATTTGTGTGTACTCAGTGTACAATTGTTTTTAATTTCGGGTGTGTTCTGTTCAAGTATAAATAAGGAAGGAGTTCTGTGTAAACTCAGTACAATATTCAAGATGAAAACGACCGTTGCTTTATTTTTGGTATTGGTAAGATTTTTTTTATTTTCTGTGCTTGAAGAAACCCAGACTGCATATTGATTAACCAGATGAAACAATAATTTATATATTTTATCACCGATCAAGGTGGTAGACAGAGTGAAGAAGAGAGAGCCTAGAGTCAGTTTTTTCAGCTTCACGCTGTATCCTCTATATAGCAAAGGGAACCTGGGAACCTAGTGTTAAGACACTTCGTTCCCATTGAAACATTTCCGTTCCTGAAAATATAAATATTAAATATTTCTTTCATCCAAGTGAGAATTGAACCTACAACCGTAACGTTTACAGTCGCATGCTTGTATCCCTGCGTCACGACGTGGCGCAATATAAAAGGGTAGACAGAGAGAAGAAGAGAGATCTATATAACGTTTGCTATTTTTCAACTCCCGACGAAAACAAAGAGTATAAATTTGTAATATCTGTGTGTGTGTGTGTGTGTGCCCCTCTATGTCTATCTTTCGCATTGAGCTTCTAAACGGTTGAACCAGAAACGGATTTTGATTTAGTTTTTTGTTTGTTTGAAAGGTGACTTAACCGAGAGAGTTCTCGATTAATTTACCTTTTAAGAAGATTCAAAAAATATATCCCGCTATTCGTCGATTATTAACCCTTTTATAAGTGATAAAAGAATTTAAGGATTCCATATTTCGGACCCTATTATTGTAAAAACATTGACTACACATGGTAACCTCTACTTCAGCTTCATTTTTAATAATAGGAGTGAAGTTTGGACTCATTTGAATAGATGATGATGTTTATAGACCGAAATCCCAGGGCCCCCAGACTCTCTATTATCTCTCTCTCTCTCTCTGCCTACGCAGTAGGCACACTGTCTTAACTACATATAAGACTAATAGTCCTCAACATTTTAGCTTTGCTAAAATAAACGTAGGTCTGGCAGCCTGCAGCCATTATTTTTTGAGTAGGAGATATTTTAATAATTGAAATAAGTTTTCATCGTTAACCGTTACAAATTTTGAAAATTCGTTTTGTTCTGGTTCCTAGGAATTTCGGGAAATCTTTCTCTTAGTACTTCTCTACACCCAACTTATTATTAAGCACAAAATGTTATATTAATTTTTGTTTTGTTTTTCAGTGTCTGGTGGCGGTTCAGGCTAAGCCAAGTAAGGCTCCTTGAAATTATTTTAAATGTACAATTCAAATCGAATAAAAACTGAAATTCTATTAAAAACCTATTAAAGAGGTTTTTAAGTTCAAAATCAGAAATGTTATAGTTAAAAAATCCGTCGTCATGACAATGTTGTGCAGGAGCACAAGCTTCAAATGAACATAAGGCTACTATCGGCTCAGAAGGCAATTAATTCTAAGCCGCCAAGAAACTCTACATTTGCTCTTTTCAAAATTGAGTTCACAATTTTATTGCTTAATACAATAATACAATGGATGAATGAATTAATAATACTACCTGAAATCCTTCAAATATCCTTAGACTGTATAACAAGCTTTCCTTATTAACACAGTTTTTACAGATATTTAAACGTACACTTAGTTTCTGTCCATTTAAAATATTTAGGAACTGTCACATGAGAACAGATCAGATCAATTCTTTGTTCAGTGACTCTGAATCCGGCGGAGACTTAAGAATGAAAGTGTATTAACACTATATGGCCTCTGGGGGAGTAGGAAGAGCTGGCTACCAAAGTATGTGCTGAATACAGTGTGAAGTTAAAATGAAAGTAGTGTCGGTATTAGGTACAGGGTACATAGTGTCCAAACACTTCGTTCTCTGCTTTCCATCTTAATATAAAATAGATATATAAACATATTATAAATAAAATCATTCCTTAATGTATTATTTTTTAAATTTATAATGTAACTATGTATATATTTTTTCAGACCCGCCGCCTATATTAGGTAAGACGCTATTTTATTTACACTGACTGTATATCAATAAATAAGTAATTTGCAAATATATATATATACAGGGTGTCCCAGGAGTCAACGATAAAACGAAACCTGGTGATAGACCAAGTCGTGACAGTTATGAGAAAAATATAAAAAAAAATCTTTGTCATGTATTTTTCATATTATATTGATTTTAAAAAATATCGCAAAAACCGACACCCTGTGATGGTTTTTCAAGTCCCAGGACTACAAATATTACTCTTTGTTCATTTTTTTTTCTGTAATGTAATCATGAGTAACCCTTCTGTGAATTACAGTTTAAGATTTAAACATACCTGCATCAGTTTTCAATAAAATGTGGTGTTTTTGCCAAACATTAAATTCAAAATATTTAGTACACCCAACTTTAACCGACTGTACTATAAAAAAAATGTACTACACTGTTTTTGCAAGTAACTTTAAAAGTTGGCGCATTTAATCTGGATTCCGAAATGGTACGACACTTGCTGGATTACTTCTTTGTTGAAGAGAGAAAAATCGAAATACACGATAATCGGGATGACGTTCAGCTTTTTGGTATCTTTTCCGATACATTCTAGCTGCAGCATTTGCGTTACATAACCATTCTCCATGAATGAAATGCATATTGGCAATGTGTCAAAGACCGAGTATATGGCCTGCGAGACCCCGGACTCGAGCACTGTCCTTATAAGTCCTGGGTCATCCCCTAAGTTGGAAAAGTTCAGGTACCTTGGATCCGTCATGCACGAGTCTGGAGTCATCGATCACGATCTCTATAAGACGGATAAGAGTTTGGAAAGTATCCTGCGATCACAGACCACACCAGTGACCTCCCTAAACTAAACACTTAGCCCAGGCAACGCTTATCCGACTTAGGGGCTGGCCCAGGAATTATAAGAACAGTGCTCGAATCCGGGCTCTCGCAGGCCATATACTCGGTCTATGACACGTTGCCAATATGCATTTCATTCATGGAGAATGGTTATGTAACGCAAATGCTGCAGCTAGAATGTATCGGAAAAGATACCAAAAAGCTGAACGTCATCCCGATTATCGTGTATTTCGATTTTTCTCTCTTCAACAAAGAAGTAATCCAGCAAGTGTCGTACCATTTCGGAATCCAGATTAAATGCGCCAACTTTTAAAGTTACTTGCAAAAACAGTGTAGTACATTTTTTTTATAGTACAGTCGGTTAAAGTTGGGTGTAGTAAATATTTTGAATTTAATGTTTGGCAAAAACACCACATTTTATTGAAAACTGATGCAGGTATGTTTAAATCTTAAACTGTAATTCACAGAAGGGTTACTCATGATTACATTACAGAAAAAAAAATGAACAAAGAGTAATATTTGTAGTCCTGGGACTTGAAAAACCATCACAGGGTGTCGGTTTTTGCGATATTTTTTAAAATCAATATAATATGAAAAATACATGACAAAGATTTTTTTTTATATTTTTCTCATAACTGTCATGACTTGGTCTATCACCTGGTTTCGTTTTATCGATGACTCCTGGGACACCCTGTATATATATATATATATATATATATATATAGCTTTGAACTGCCCGTTATTCCTATTTACGTTATTAAAATTTTGAGCTTTTATTATTGTGATCTTGCACGTACTCAACATTGTGTAAGGCCTAAATATTATGTAATTTTAAAATTTGTTAATTGTAGGAGGAGCTGGTGCAGAAGCAGGTTTAGGCGGTAATGGAGGAGAACCTGGCGTAGGAGCAGTAGCTGGTGCAGGAGCTGGTGCAGGAGCAGGTGGTAATGGAGGAGAAGTTGGTGTAGGAGCAGGATCCGGTGCAGGAGCTGGTGCAGGAGCAGTAGCTGGTGCAGAAGCTGGTGCAGGAGCAGTAGCTGGTGCAGGAGCTGGTGCAGGAGCTGGTGCAGGAGCAGTAGCTGGTGCAGGAGCTGGTGCAGGAGCAGTAGCTGGTGCAGGAGCAGGTGGTAATGGAGGAGAAGTTGGTGCAGGAGCAGGATCCGGTGCAGGGGCTGGTGTAGGAGCAGAATCTGGCGGTAAAGGAGGAGGAGCTAACGCAGGAGCAGGATCTGGCGGTAATGGAGGAGGTGCTAGCGCAGGAGCAGGATCTGGCGGTAATGCAGGAGGAGCTAGCGCATGGGCAGGATCTGGCGGTAATGGAGGGGGAGCTAGTGCAGGAGTAGGATCTGGCGGTAATGCAGGAGGTGCTGGTGCTTGGGCAGGATCTGGCGGTAATGCAGGAGGAGCTGGTGCATGGGCAGGATCTGGCGGTAGTGGAGGGGGCGCTAGCGCAGGAGCAGGTTCTGGCGGTAATGGAGCGGGGGCTAGTGCAGGAGCCGAATCTGGCGGTAATGCGGGAGGAGCTGGTGCAAGGGAAGGATCTGGAGGTAATGGAGGAGGAGCCAATCCAGAAGCAGGATCTGGCGCTAATGGAGGAGGAGCTGGCGCAGTGGCAGGCTCTGGAAGTAACGGAGGAGCTTTTGCAGGAGCAGTTGCTGGCGGTAATGGAGGAGGAGCTAGCGCAGGAGCCGAATCTGGTAGTAATGCGGGAGGAGCTGGTGCAAAGGAAGGATCTGGAGGTAATGGAGGAGGAGCCAGTCCAGAAGCAGGATCTGGCGCTAATGGAGGAGGAGCTGGCGCAGTGGCAGGCTCTGGAAGTAACGGAGGAGCTTTTGCAGGAGCAGTTGCTGGCGGTAATGGAGGAGGAGCTAGCGCAGGAGNGCAGGGGCTGGTGTAGGAGCAGAATCTGGCGGTAATGGAGGAGGAGCTAGCGCAGGAGCCGAATCTGGTAGTAATGCGGGAGGAGCTGGTGCAAGGGCAGGATCTGGTGGTAATGAAGGTGGAGCTAACGCAGGGGCAGGATCTGGCGGTAATGGAGAAGGAGCTAGCGCAGGAGCAGGATCTTGTGGCAAAGAAGGAGGAGCTGGTGCAAGAGCAGGCCCTGGAAGTGACGGAGGAGCTGGCGCAGTAGCAGGATCTGGCGGTAATAGACGAGAAGGTGCAGAAGCAGGAAGTGAAGGAGGACCTAGCGCAGGAGCAGGGTCTGCTGGTAATGGCGGCGGAGCTGGTGTAGTAGCAGGCTCTGGTGGTAATGGAGGAGGAGCCGGCGCAGTAGCAGGATCTGGCGGTAATGGAGAAGCTGCTGCAGAAGTAGGCTCTGGCGGTATTGAAAATGGTGCTGGCGCTGGACCAGGATCTGGAGGCAATGGAGGAGGTGCTGGAGCAGGTGCTGGAGCAGGTGCAGGAGCAGGTGCTGGAGCAGCTGCTGGATCAAGTGCTGGAGCAGGTGCTGGAGCAGGTGCTGGAGCAGGTGCTGGAGCAGGTGCTGGAGCAGGTGCTGAAGCAGGTTCTGGAGGTATCGGAGGAGGAGCGGGTGCTGGAGCAGGTTCTGGAGGAATCGGAGGAGAAGCGGGTGCTGGATCAGGTTCTGGAGGAATCGGAGGAGAAGCGGGTGCTCTGGCGGGTCCTGGAGGTATTGGAGGAGGAGCGGATGCTGGAGCAAGATCGGGAGTTGCTGGTGCTGGACGTGGATCTGGTTAATCTGGTAATGGCAATGGGATAGTCTCCGGCATTGGTGCTGGCGTTGGTTTAGACTAAAGCTATTTATATTTTAATTCATATATTTGAATAATTTTACAAATATTTTGATTATTTACAATGTAAATAAAAGCATACATATATTTTTCTTTTTATTCTATCATGTTTGATTTCCTGATTTTGAGTTCCAAATTGAAAACAGCAACAGTAGAGACTTTAAAGGTACACAAATCGCGACCTGAATGTGTACGAAAAAAAAAGTGAAATATTTGTTCAAAATCACTCTCATTTAATTCTTATAGATTAACCTAATACATAAAAAATATGAGACCAGATCATTATTCGTTTTGGAGACAGATATTCGATGCACAATTTTTTTTTGATGACCACAGAAGGGACACAGTTCTACAGAAAAGTATAAAGTATTAGGCTACATGTATTTGTTTGGTTTCCTACTTCTAATAATAATCGTATTGGTTAATAACGTCCTTGATTACGATATGACATCAAAATTGTCACGAAAAAATTAAAAAATCTAGTAAATGTCAGATTCATACGGCAGATTCCTTCAGTCTTAAAATGTAAGGTAATAAATAGAAGAAAAATATAATTTCTTACAATTACTGAGTAGCAAGCATATTAATCCATGCTTTCTTATCATTATTTGTTTGTTCATAATGGTTTCGTTTTATTTTCTACATACCTCAACGAAACTAAACTCAAAATCTTTATTTAAACAATGAATAAATTTATAAACAATGTCAACGTAACGATAATGATACTGTCACAAATACTAACCTCTTAAAACAATAAGAAAGAGTCCTAATCAAACTAAACAATATCTACTCAATAATGAATGGCCAACAATTATATCGAAAAAAATTGATAAAATTAAGTATTCTTCGTCATTTTCAAAAAACTCTCTGTTTCTTAATCAGATCTTTAAGTCAGACAGGATCATGTCTCAAATTTGTAGAAATAGAACAGATAGATGTTGTCTTAAGTTGTAGCAACGAGTAATAAAGAAAGACCCAAGTGTGTAAATAAAGTTGTATTTTTATTCCACCAAAATGGATTGGTTGAATTTTTGATCCATATTTACAACAGTAATTTTCAGAGAATAATAATAATAAACCCGCAGGGCAGCTTGTGGCGAGCTGTTGGGGAGTGGCGATCCCATGAACCTGAGTCCTCCGGAGGGGAATTGTAATCTATCCCCCGCCTCTGGCTTTCCTTTATTGGCCGGCAAAGTGGAGCGCAAGAGCTATATGCTCGAAAGGATGGAAGTGATCTGCGTAATAACGGGGAAACTCGCTCACGAGCTCCTCGTGAAGGTGAAACCGGTGCACACCTCTCTACACCCTTAGCCGACCACCCCGATGTTGCACCTGAGGCACTACGCCGCTTTGTGGGGGCCCATCTAGACTAGATTCAATTTGAGACTATTATAAACGCGGACGTCCGGTAGTCTCATCCAATAGCCCAGTAGCCAGTCCATCCAAATTCCATTCCATAGTCCTAGTTTAGATTTCCATATTTTCCATAGTTCCTACGAATTAACCGGCGACCATCTCTGGGCAATTACCTATGTTTACCCAGCGATGGATGGCAGCTGATGTGTCGCAGTAATAATAATAATAATAATAATAAGCCCGTTTATTCCGAAATTAAGTTACACTTATACATTCATATTTAGTACAAAATATTACAACTAAAGTTACAAAATGTCTCTATATTCGGTGTGCCTCTTGGCATAGGCCTCCTCTAACATCTTCCATTGCATCCTGTCCCGTGTGACTCTTCTCCAATTTGATCCTACCGTTAGCTTAATTTCGTCCTCCCATCTTGTGTGTTGCCTCCCGCGGC
>JAKRZM010001278.1:112217-199475 GCA_036379175.1 Heliconius cydno galanthus
AATAGTAGGGACAGCATCTAGATTAGGTTCGATTATTACTTGGATTTGTTTGGGTTCGGCAGTAAGATTTTGTTTTTGGTACAACTGGCTAAAAAATTCTGTTGCGATTTCTTTTATATGCTTCCTTTGTGTGATAGTTTTAGACTTTCTATTCAGTTTCGGTACCCATTCTTTGCCTGACTCTCGAAGCTCTATTAGTGCTTTTTTCACACCTCCAGTTCTCTGTATATAGTATTGCAGAGATTGCAGTCTTTTAGTTTTGCGATCCTTCCTTATACTAGTTCTTATGTTCTTGCTCGTTTCAGCAATAGCTTTCAAGTTATCTTTGTTTCTTTTCTTCCCTAATAGTTCCTTCCTTTCGTTGACTAGTTGCATAGTTTGGTGACTTAGTTCAAGTTTATTGCTTTTTCTTTCCTTTTTTGAAGCTTGGTTCTGTAATAGGCTTTCCAATTTTGTATATTTTTGTGTTGCCTCTGTGTTTTTATCTTTCATAATGCTTTTTGAATCTTTTATGAATTTTATGCAACTTACGTTGCACAGATTTCTTGCTACAGGACGATTAGTGTTGCTTCTGAAGTTTTGGCAGGTTCTGGGTGGGAATTTCTTTAGAGAGCTGCAAACCATACGGTGATCGGTAAAGAAACTTAGTCTGGATATAACTTTAGTATCCGTGAAACTGGTTGGTGAGTTGCTTATAATATAATCTATCTGGTTTATTTGCCACCAGGAGAAATCCATGTCCATTTATTTTTGTAATTTTTCAGGAAAACTGAGTTCATTACTGTTAAGTTATGTTCCATAAGAAATTCAACCAGTTTCTGACCGTTGCGACTTCTCTTGCCATGGCCAAATTCTCCAAGGACATGTTCTGCAGTATTCATTTTGGTGACTACTTGTCCATTAAAGTCCCCCATTAGAAGGATATTGTTACTTCTTTCCTTTTTTATTGTATGTGATAAATCTTCATAAAAGTGTTCGAGTTCAGTTAATTCTGCTTATTCAGTCGGAGCGTAAACTTGTATTAAAGACCATGGCTTCTTGTATTCTGGAAGAGCAATTACCAGTACCGCTATTCTATCTGAGATTCCAACAAATTTTTGAATATTGCTTTTAAGGTACTTTTTGATCAAAAAACCAACACCTCTTTGGTCAGTTGGGCCTCCTTTATGGTATAAGATGAAATCATCATGTTCTTCTATTTTTTCGCCTTGTCTTCTCATTTCACTAATGCCCAAGATATCAAATTTAATTTCTTCAAGGGCCTTTCTTAGCTCTATTAAGCTTTCTGGAGTCCTAAGAGTTCTTGTGTTAAGTGTTGCTATGTTAAATACTTCACATCTTTTGGTTAGAGGGTAGTGGTCTAGTTCTCCCGCGGGGACCAACCGTGTTGGGAGACTTCTATAATTTATTTGATATTGTTGTTTTTTTCCGGTTGGGGGTAAACTTTTACTGGTTTTTGGTTGTAGTCTTGTCTGACAGAGATGATGATCTTCCGCGAAAGTATTGAAAGGCATTCAGTTTTTTTAACTTTGGTTCCTTATTTAATTCACTTGTCACACTTTGCGGACTAGGAGTTTCCGACCTTTTTCTTTTCTCAATTTCTTTTTTGTTGTTGAGTTGTTTTTGTTTGTTTTTTATATATACATCTTTTGGTAGGTCCTGAGTGATATATGAACCACCTTTCATCTTCCTTTTATTTCTCAGTATCTGATTTTTTTTCCCTTGGGTTGTCATTGTGAGGAAAATTGGCCTTATTTTGCTATCTTCCGTATTCTTTTTACCCAATCTACGAACTCTGTCGATTTCTCCTTGGCAGATTTGTACGTCGATATCCGTTAGCGTAGATATGACCAGGGTGTTCAAGTCGTCCTGTTTTTCTTCGGCTGCTTCGGGAATACCATGAAGTATTACGTTTTGCCTTTTTTCATTTATCTGGAGAACCTCAATTTTTCTATTCAATGTTTCCACTTCCATTTTTAATTTGTTATTTTCTTGAATTTTTTCATTCTTATTATTAATTTTTTCTTCAATTTTTTCCATCACTTTTGCGGTAATTGTTTCCGTTATGGGTTTTGTTTGGATGTTTAGCTGTGCAGTCATTTTCGCTAAAAGAAGTGACATTTCTGGTGATAAGTCTGAAGTCATTGTGCACTATGATAACGTTATTTGATTTCACAGTTAAACTTCTGAACGCAGCCTTAATTTTTCTTATGTTGGTAGCAATGACGCCTTTGTTGTCTATTTGTCTATGACCGATATTTTTGTCTTTTTAAATGAATGACAGATAACCTTGGTATGTAAAATATGCCACACGAATCTTATTATTTTTAGCACTGTTGATAAATATTTTCGTGATTTCTTGTCGTAGAACGGTGTATTTTCTCTCACAAAACCTCTACAGCGGCACTGAGATAAGCGATTTGATATTGAGACAGAGTTTGCAATTAAATACCGAGGAGCGTTTTGACAAGCGTCCATCGTATATAACCACCGGAAGTGAATTAAAAAAATAAACAAAAAAAATATTTTGACATTACAACATATATTTTTATTATTAATAGTATTTTATGTGGACATGCATCTTTCCTGCGGACACCTAAAGTAACAGAAAATATATCTACAGAAAAGATTTTTCAATCGAAAATTTGCAATGGTCTTTAGTTTTCAAGGATAGAGAAATGGCGAGTGAGATTTCAAAAATATACCTTTAAAGCCATTGTGCCTATATAATTACAAATATAAGTAGCACATACTTACCAAAATACACTAAAAATAGGAAAGATTCATTGATCTTTTACAAAATGAACAAAATACACGATTCTTTTTATTGGAATATAAAAATACACATCCGTCTTGCGTAATGGGTGTATGCAAATTATAGCTGTCTAATATTACCAAATTAAAAGATATTGCAATTATGGTAACTTTAGTAGACATTTTTTTAATGCAGATTTTTTGTATCACAGAAAAGAGTCATATACGTGTAACGGCTAGTTTATTAGAAATAATATATTAGTAAAAAGACTGAAGCACATTTTGGAAATTATCAATAAAAAATCAACGAGTATATTCTACGCTGAAAATATGTGTGATTTCGATGACACGGGCATAATAACTTGAATTACAATTTTTTGAAACTATGAACTACGAATCTGAACAGTCCACAGAAGGGGACAAATCATGGAATTTGAATTTTTTTCCTTACATTTTTTTTTAAATTTTGATGTGCAGACTATCCATTTATCATAATGCCTACCCCATAGTCAAATTTAGAATGAAAAATCGTTCTATTTTCCTTTATTGATTATTGCTATTGTAACATAACACCCATATGAGTATGACCCTTAAGCAATTTAAGCACACTATCAAAGGCAGCAGGACTCAAAATCGTTCCTTCTAATCACTTGTGGTGGTACAAATTCAATTTTTTTTTTGGTATTTAGCATTAAGGCTTCAAACCAACATTGTTAACATCAAACCAACGAAAAATATGCGACAATGCACTATTCACTTTAACATCATTTATTTTGTTTCTGTTAGTCTTAAATGTTAAACAAGTATCATCTATGAACAGTACAATACTGCATTTGTTTTGACATAAAACGATAAATCGTTAATATTAAGCAGGAATTAAATGGGACCCAGAACTCTAATAATACTTATGAAACAGCCATTCTTAAAGAAGGTCCATTACGTGTTGAGTGCCAGGACTTAACGCCGCGCTTTGCCTCGACACCAGAGCGAAGAAATGGAAATATAAACGTAAATAAATATTTCACTTCCTCGAATGGAGATCGAACCCACTACCGTCGCGTTACAGTCACACTCTTGTGCCATTTTAAATAACACTACAGACATTCGACGAGCATATGCCAAAGAAGTGTTTGGTTTGTGTGTTTCTAGATGTTGCATCTGCGTGTAACGTTGCGGAACTCAGGCAGCAATTGCACAAGGTATATATCCGGTATGTATCGAGGCAAAGCGCGGCGTTGATTTACGCCACCCAAGAAGCAATGCTTCTAGAACCTTTGACTTTGAACGTGACCTTGAATGAAGTTTTGGAGCACATTAGATAATTTCTATATTTTTTTAGCTCCACACTTCGTCCCGCATTGAGCAGGACAGGTAGAACGTAGTGTTAAAACACTTCACCCACCGTATTATTTCAACCTTACGTGTGAATTATGTGTTGAGTGGCGGAACCAACCGCCGTCTTTTGTCTTGTAACTAGAGCGAACAGATGAAAATAATTCATTCATCCGAGTGAGAATCGAACCCACAACCTCGACGTTTACAGCTGGATTTTGCTTTGGCGCTTCATTATTTAATTTCCTCGAGTGGATGTGGAACCCATAACAACCTGTTGTGTTTACAGACACACGCTTGTGCGACGTCCCTAACGTACCAAACGACTGTGCCATAAGGGAGCATGACTAATTTCAAATGTATTTTCATTGTAAATACAAAAATATAAATGTTTTTAAAATAAATAATTATATAATAAGCTTTTGTGTGCAGACACTTGTATAAATGGCATTATGAAATTTTGGCAAATGATTAATGAAAAATATTCCGGCAGAGAGTCCGTAGTTTCGAAACACTTCGCTTACCACACTCATTTCTCCGAGTTACGCCCTATTTCAAGAAATTGAGTGGCGGAATTCAACAAAACCTTTTTATTACCAGAGCGGAGAAATGAAAATATTAGTTAAACAACTATTGGGGCATCCTCCCGTTACGTACCTTAGGTTCACTGACATCACTAAATCTCCCAGTTACACGCGAAATAGTATCACGTGTAACTTTAATTTTATTACTAAATCAACTTCACGCTGAAGTGCACCAGCACCAGCACGGTAGGCAGAAGGAACCTTGTGTTAAGACACTCCGTTCCCCACTTTTTCACCAAATTCTGTAGGCATTGCGTGTCGCGTTGCGGAATTCAACGCTGCGCTTTGCCTCGAGACCAGAACGAAGAAATGAAAATATGAATTTAAATAAATATTTCCGTTCATCGAGTGGGGATCGAACTCACATCCATTCACTTTTGCAGCACACTTAGTGCCCGTGCGAAACGACTATCTTCTTAATACTTTTAATTACTCTAACGTTCCGCCAAAACGGAGGAAGAGCCACAATTTACATTAAAGAATTAAATATGTAAAACTGTGATGTGGCCTGAACCATAACTTTATTAAATACCTTCTGAATATTAATTAATCTATACACAATAATGCGCAATAAAATTATATTATATAAAAATACACCTGTGCCATCAAAGAATGTAAATAAATAAACATTATATGAAACAATTTTTTAAAGCTTCACGCCGTATGTGAGAACATATAGTAGAGTGGTCCGAGGAAAACCAGTGTCAATACGCTCCATTATGCCGGCTAATTTTTTTTTAGCGAAGAAATAAAAATGTACGGGAGCTCCTTCAAATATGTATTTTGTTTTTGTTTTTTAGTATTTGTAATTTTATTTGGCAACAGAAACAAATAATCTGTGAAAATTTCATCTGTAACTGAATATTTACAGTGTTTTTTTTTTTTAATTTTATCATCTGTGAACATCTCCACTGTGTCACGGCTCGTAAGATACCGCCGGTGGTGACCGACGCACAGACAGATAGTTGTGTTTTAGTAATAGTGACTCTATTATGTATTTCGCTTTATCCATAGGGTACAGTTTCTTAAAAAACATGCCGAATAAATAAGAATAAATCAATTAATAATAATTTAAGTATTAAAAATAAAGAAATAAGTTATTTATTTATTTATTATTTATTTAATACTCTATCACACCAACTTAAACATAAAACAGATACAAGATAGATATTCTAAAGGCAGCCTTATCACCACAGATGACCTCTCCCAGCCACCCTTACCATACAAATGGATACTGGTCGGTGTACAAATGATATGTTAATATAATAAACTTACTTATAGATCTATATGCTATAAATTACATACTAATTTACATGAATAGCTATATATAAGTTATTGACCGAATATATATGAAAATTATTATATCAAGGCCATCAATATTGTAATTAAGAAAGAATATATGCTTTTATGTTTGTATTCTTTTAGCTGATGTAAAATTAGTCAATAACTACAGTATGTATTTGATACAACTTTTATATTTCTTAAAAATGGTTACTACCGAATTCCACGGTTAGAGTATCATTCATTATAGGCTTATATCGACAGAGCATAATAGGCATCAAAATGAGTGGAATCAAAACTCATGACTGCTCTCTCATCGAACCCATAACCGAGCTTAGAGTCGGACGCTGTCTCTCAGCGCCACGACGCACTATGGGAAATCGAGGTCTGTATCAGATCAAAAATCGATAACTTTTTTATTTGTTAAGATAAACAATTGAATTTTTGCGCAAACATAAAGTATGAAATAGTGCGTTAGGTGAAGTTTAGATATTATACTTTTATTGGAGAATATATATATAAAAAAATAATGAAAAGAAAAGTTTTCTGTAAATGATGGTAAAAATTAAAGGAATAATAGTAAAAATGTATTATTAAATTAGTTTATTATTATTCCCGACTGCTAAGGAAGGGTTATGTTTTTCGCGCGTATTTTGTATGTATGTATGTACGTATGTATGTATGCAATATTCTTTATTACCTTGTATCTCCAGAACCGCTGAACGGATTTACATAATTGAGGTATCATTACATTCGCTTTAGCAGCCCAAGTGTTCTTAGATAGGTGACGTTAAAAAATAATAATGATGGCGGATGTGGGACGCCATTGGACTTAGTGAAAAAAACATTTTTGGTTTCGAATACCACAATATGGGTATCAAATTCAAGAGTTCAACACGAGGATTTCAAAAAGGTATATCATGATTATCATTACCATAATGAATACTAAGAAAAATTTGAGAAATAAAAAAATATTTATTAAAAAACAAACACCCCGACTGCATAAATCTGAAAAGAAATTAACAAGCCCAATAGTTTATTAGGATGAACAGTCGGGACCTATAAGTAATTCTTCAATCAATAAAATCTTTGCCAGGAACCTCAAATAATTTAAAGAGGTACTAATTCTTCTCCTATTGAACGTAAACCCTGCACCTTCAATGTATGGGAGTAATAATTCACGCTTGGGACACTTAAAAGTATTTGTCATTTTGAAATTTAATGAAAACACTTAATAATCAAACGTCTGTTAGTATTAAAATAATATTTTATTGCTAATTTGTAATAGTTTTAATTAAATTAATTCACTCTTCATATAATTTCAAAAATGAGGGTAGTATGAATAAATGATTGTGCAAAATGTGTACAAAATGAAGATAAAACGTCCTTTTATCAATAAATAACAATAATTTTATGGAAATTTACCGCAATCTACTCAATTAAATAGTAAAACATTAGAAACTACAATAGATAGAGTTTTTGTGTCCCCTGACTTGTCTCGTAGTTTTCGTGATAACTTCTCAGTCTGCAGGTCTCTGCAGCTGATTTTTGATAAATGTTTTTTATAAATATCTGGACTATAAAACAATATCAAATATAACGCGTCGGGAGACGTCGGTAACTGTTAAAAATCTCGATGAACTTTAAACACGTACCTTTTTTCTCTTCACTTATTGTTAATATTTTTTTATAAAAACACAGTCACGATATCCACAATATAATAATTGTTTTAAAATCTACATACTATGGGCTTTTCAAAAATATATAACACTTTATACCTACTTGCACATTTTTTTAAGAAAATTATGTTTAAAGTATCAAAGTGAACAACCTGAAATAGACATTCTCACGAATGACAATTTTTCACGATGAATAAATATATATTTCAAATGTAATTCACGAAAAAAATATTCATAGTATTAAAGTTCCACTCTTATACTGTTAACAAAAAAAAAATAGTGCGTCAGGGACGACTTTGTAAAAATGAATTTTGATCTGCCGTTGTTCTACCATTGTCCATAGTGCGACGGCCTTAAGCACATAGCAATAATAATGTCACCGTGTGGGTGGTACCCTGGCATCATGCCCTGGAGTTCCAGGGACAGATATAGCAACAATACCATAGCTTTTGCGCGCAGCGTGGCCATACCATGCACTTACCTCGAATGAATGTATTACGTAGGCGGCAAGACCGCGTTACGCGTCACATTCCTCTACTGCACCACTCGTCTATAAGAGGTGACCCCCCCACCCCTTCCTGAAATATGGGGGCACAATTAGGGACAAACTATTCCTGGAAGATGCTAGCACTTCCGGTGTTAAAGAATCTCTCCCTGAATCGTCAAAGTCAGGTCGCCCGTCGAATACTGGGGAGGGCACAGATCCGCGCCATGGAAACGGCAAATAGCAGCGCCCAGTATCAGCATATTGTCAGTCTATCTCCACCCTAAAAGCTGGTAACGCACATGTAACTCCTCTGGTAATGCACGGGGTCGTAGGCGGCGGTCATCATTTACCATCAAGTGATCCGTACGCTCGCTTGCCGTGTCTTTTAGACTTATGTTAATCAGTATAATTATCCTCCTTAGAGTCGTCAGAGTCGGTTAAAATTTGAAAAAGTGGAAGTTGAATAAAAACATTAGTACATAAATAAGCAATAAGCAATATAATATATACATCAGTGCATATGTGTTTACTCAGTGTCCAATTGTTTTATTTTCAGTTGTTTTGACTTTGGAACATTATATTGTCTGTTCGAGTATAAATAACGAAGGTGTTTTGTGTAACCTTAGTACAACCTTCAAGATGAAAACGACCGTTGCTATATTTTTGGTGTTGGTAGAATATGTTCTTTAATTTGTTTTTTTCTACACACAGAGATAGATAAACACGTTACCCTCCTTTGCGAGGCGCAGTCGGGTAAAAGTCTATTATGTTCAGAGGACGTTTATATGAGTCACATAACCAACTGTCGAGACAAGAGTCATTGCACTTATTATTCAATTCAATAAATTGTGAATATATTACTATTATTTTCTGTAAGAATGCATACAACATTTTATTTTACTTTTTTTGAGTTCCGTTGAATAATATTGTAAAGCTGAAGATTTCGTTTCGTCGATTGCAATTATCCCAGAAACTAATGGGGCGAGGTGAACAATTAATTTTGTGTTAGATTAAAATTCAAATTCAAAATATGCTTTATTCAAATAAACTGTTATAAGCACTTTTGAATCGTCGAATGAACATATAAGCAAAAAGCTACCACCGGTTCGGAAGGTAGTTCTGCTGAGAAGAGCCGGTAAGATACTATACCGAGGAAAGCGTTAAGCTGGCAACATTGGCATCAACATGATGTTAACCGTTTTTAGTTCCAGTGCGAATCGTATCCACATTCGTTATTATAAACGTGACGGATGTGGATACGATTCCCAATCGGTTGAATGAAATATTTTCATTTTCTTTCTCTGAAAGAATTTTCTCTCTCTAAGAACACACAGCGTGGGTTAAGTTCCGCCACTCAAGATACAATATCTTGAAAATTGGGTAGAATGTGGTGACGACCTTTTTTTGTTCGTAGCAAGTAATCAGTTATGCATCGAATGTTTCACAAAGGAACCCTAAAACGCCATATAAAGTGCATTTCGCTATTGTCTTATAGAATATTTATTTACATACATTATATACGCTCAATTAATTTTTATATAAAAAGTAGATGGAATTGTATTTTGTCATACATTCAGCAGAAGCGTTGAGTCAAAATGAAGTTGTTCTTGATTTTTATTTTGGCTGTAAGTATACTGTATCATATTTTCCTTTATACGAGTATCTAAGTAGAATTTACAATTAAAACTTCTCAGTATTTTTAAGACATTGTGTGGTACCAGAGTGTAGAAATGAAAATAAATAAATAATGTTTAGACAAACCGTTCCTTTTAAGACTTCCATACCCCGTGCGCATAACCCATGACGATAATATTGAGTGTAATATCTTAATTTTTAATTCTTTTTTTTCAGGGACTAGCAATGGCCCATGCGATGCCTAACATTATAAAAAGTTAGTAATTTCTAATATAAATAACCTATTTGAATAGATATATAGTAAATAATGATTTTAATAAAATAAACCAATTTTAAATGCCTCTAGGAGGCACTCAAGTAGCACGCTGGTGCCCGCTTAAGTGTGAATGAAATCCACAACCTGTCAGTCACGCTTGCAGTCGCTTGTGTCCCTACGCCGCCTCTAGCTTCAAAGCATATTTAACAGGAAGTACAAGAAACTTGATTTTATTAGGGAACTCTTTGTAAACGAGTCACTTCTAGCTTTAGTTTTGAGCATCACAACTTCCAAAAAAGATTGGAGCATCGGAAATTGCTATTTTCAAAACAACTAAGCAGTAATCATTAAGTGAATTATTTTTTATTTTTAAATAACATCATTTACTTTTTAAAATTACGATTTCCAATTTTTAAAACCTTTTTATTGCTTTTATAATATATTTCATAAAGTTTACTGTCAGGACTCTAAATTCACATATAACAATGATAGAGGATCGAACGTTAGTAACTACTACAGGTAAGTACGAGTATGAGGTACAAAAACCTCAAAAGACGAAAAAACTGCCTTTAATTGTGGAAGAACTTATAACTCTGGATAGTTGCCTCTTGTATTTTGATGAAGATACCCATTTTTCAGCTTTACGCTTTATCCCGCATGTAGCATGAGAGTAGAAGTAGATGGCAGAGGGAACCTAGTGTTAAGATGCTCCATTTCCCACTTTCCGCCAAATTTTTCAGCCATTGCGTGTTAAGTGGTGGGTCTCAACGTCCCGCTTTGCCTTGTTACCAGAGTGTAGTAATCAAAATGTTAATAAACAATAATCCATTCCCCCAAATGAGGATCGAACCCACAACTGTCGCGTTTACTAACACACGCTTGTACCACTGACTACTAACAAAAGAAAAACTGTAATTTAAATTATAATGCTTGCAAAGAAAAAAAGCTGGCTGAAATCACGATCCATTATAAAAATAATCAATAGAAATGACTGACCCATATACTGTCAACGTCTATGCTCAGGTTTCGTCGCGCTGTCGTTCTAATGTTTTTAACATAGAGTAATCAACATAGCAATTATCCCACTGTCGCGACTCCGGGTGTATATCCTTACATCTTTTGATTTCTAGAACCTTCTTCCGAATCGCCTAAAATTCCGGAAAAAGATTTACTTGAAATGAAACCAGATCCAAAAGATGACTGTAAAGATAAGAAACCAGATGACAAGCCGAAAGATGACAAACCTAAAGATGATAAGCCTAAAGATTATAAGCCTAAAGATGACTGCAAAGATAAGCCAAAGGATGATTGTAAAGATAAACCAAAAGATGACAAGCACAAAGATGATAAACCAAAAGATGATTGCAAAGACAAACCAAAAAACGATAAACCAAAAGATGATTGCAAAGACAAACCAAAAGATGATTGCAAAGACAAACCAAAGGACGACAAACCAAAAGATGATTGCAAAGACAAACCAAAGGACGACAAACCAAAAGATGATTGCAAAGACAAACCAAAGGACGACAAACCAAAAGATGATTGCAAAGACAAACCAAAGGACGACAAACCAAAAGATGATTGCAAAGACAAACCAAAGGACGACAAACCAAAAGATGATTGCAAAGACAAACCAAAGGACGACAAACCAAAAGATGATTGCAAAGACAAACCAAAGGACGACAAACCAAAAGACGATTGTAAGGATAAGAAACCAAGTGATGAAACGCCGACTATAGAAAAACCACCAGTAAAGAAACCAGATGGCGGTATCAGTGATAGTGAGTCTGTTGCACTTGCATATGCACAATCTACTGGCAAGAACAGTCAAGCTACAGCTGCTGCTATCAGTTCTGCTTCGTCTGGCTGAGAGTTTAATTGCAATAAAATATTTACATAAATAATAGTTTGTTTTATTTATACGTAACGCTTTATATATGTTAGAGAATAATGACTGAAACTACTTCTATGGACTGGTATGATGTTTCTCTTATAATTTGGTGGGTAGTTCACTGACGGTACTTGACAATTGATTATTGTGAGACAGTACAAACCGCAAAAGACGTGCAAAGTGGAGTAGGTTGAGTAGGAAGGCAGACCCTGGTAATAGCCCGGATTAATGCCAGGAAGAAGAAGAAGAAGTACAAATAACATGCGTCAGTAGTGCGGGCTCACTTCCGAGTGAGTTCCGACTGTGCCGGTTGTGCACACTGACAACTACGCTCTTACATATAGTATTGTTAGGAACTAAATATTTTAACGGTTGTTCGACCCTCTTGGTCCATCGGTCGAAACTGGGAAATAATTTAAATAAAATTGTTAGTTTTAAAATGTCAAAGTAAACTTATATAAGAAAATTGTTGTATTGTCCCATATCACTCTTATTTTATAAAAAAGAACTGATCAAATGCGAGTCCGACTAGCATACCGAGGCTTTCATACCAATTTTGGGATTGTATATTATATTATAAGTTTGTAATGATTTTTACTATGAAATATCAATAACTTTTCACTTTTTTTATATAAGTATTTGTACTACAAGTTCTTCCTTTTTGACAAATTTCATAACTATAAGTCTACGGGGTACTTCCCTGTAGGTTTTGATTCCCTCGCGAGTTTCAAAAATTGCGGCGTAAACGGCTATATCTTTTGATTGCATTATTGTTTTGAGTTCCAAGGGACAGTAGAGCCAGCTCTACTAATTAATACCCAGGTATTTAATGTAAATGCGTTTTTTCCTTTCGAGGTACGGAACTTTAAAAATATTATTTATTATTTAAAGCATTGTAATTGCTAGTTCAAGTGAATGTAATCATATTTTGATGTACATATATTATGTGTTTAAGACGTCCTATGTAAATATAGATTATCAATTTTCTGTTTCAGGTAATGAAATTTGTAAGGTTGTCTATTAACGTAATAGCACATTTTTACAGCTTCTCCAACTAAAATGGTAAAATTTTATTAAAAGGCATTAAGTTAATAGGTTAAATATATAGGAATATACAGGAAAAGGCAATCTAAAAATATTTAGATTCTTTTAGGAATTAAATACATCTAGTTATAATCTTAATTTCAGTAGCAGATAAATATAAAACATAATTAAAATTAATGATTATGGAAAAGTTAAAAAATATGGACTACGGACGTCACGTGTTTAGTTAAGGAAAGAAAAAAATAATATATAAAAAGAAAACCATCGTTTATTAGGTATTTTTGTCACTTATTGAATACTGATTCAATAGTAGGTTATTCGAAATTTTTAAACAAAAGACTCTTTTCATAAGTTATTGACTGAGTATTAAACAAAATGATTATAATTATCAAGGTCAACAATATTATAATTAAAAAAGAACATAAGTTTATATGTTTGTATTTTTTAACTAGGGTAATATTAAACAGTTTTAAAGAATCATATATTTTTACTCGTTTTTGTTTTAAATATATGAATTTAGGTCAATAATAAATCTGTATAAACACGAGTGCACGAGGGCACACATTTATCTGGTGTAATAGAAGGAGAAAATGATAATTGACCACCCAATTACTTTTTGTAATAACGGATAAGCTCTTGGAACTTATCCGTTACGTCACGGACTCCAAGACTATCTCGAATGAATGTGTTACATTCAGAAGGCGTTACTTGGTCTATCCCCCTCTGCATCTTCATTTCCGTTACGTGAAGTTCCTGATTGCGCCGAGATTGTGCTGGCCAGTATTCGCTGTCATATGTCGCTGTCTATTCTTTCAGTTTTTCACAGTAGGAAGACATAGGGATATGGGAGAAGGCCCATGTCCACCTCCAACTATCCTAGAGAAGTTGTTGTGGGGAAACACGATGATCCTCCTGCATGTTACTGTGGCTTCGGGTATTTCAAGTGAGGTCCCGAAAGGCAACGGTACCCAACGTTGGCCTTCCACCAAGGCCTGCCCTGCCCTGCAAGGCCTTATAACGATTGGTTTATTTATTTTGTAATACCAATGACTTCCAATGATATGAATGCAGTCAGTTAGAGTAATCAGAACCATTTATAACTAAATAAGGCGGAAGTTTTGAAAAAAAACACTAGTATATAAATAAGTAATAAGCAATATATGTATACATAAGTGCATTTGTGTTTACTCTGTCTACAATAGTTTTTACTTACATTGTGTTCTGTTCACGTATAAATAAGGAAGGTGTTTCGTGTAAGCTCAATACAACTTTCAAGATGAAAACGGCAGTTGCTTTATTTTTTGTACTGGTAAGATTTTTTTTTATATTTTTTTTGTGTTTGAAGTATCTTTCTAATCGTAGCTCCTAAACAGTTGAACCGAATTTGATATTAGCTTTTTCTTTGAAAGGTTAATCTTATGGATGGAAGGTGAATTAAAACTTTCAAAATGATTCAATAAAATAAATTCAGCTATTTGACGAGTATTATTATCTTTTTTGTAATTGACAAAAGGATGTAAGGATTCCATATTTAGTAATGTTTTCAGCTTAATCTGGATTAATAGGATACCCAAGTCCTTCCTAACAGAGGTATCGGACTGAATTGGACTTATTGAATGGGATAGATATTTTTTCAATGCCTTTTTTGTAGGAGGTATTATAATTGAAACGAGTTTTAACCGTTAACCGTTAGAAGACGTGAAATTTCGTTTTGTCCTGTTTCCTTCTCTACACCACACTGATTATTAAGCAAAAAACGTTATATAATTTTTTGTTTCGTTTTTCAGTGTCTGGTGGCGGTTCAGGCTAAGCCAAGTAAGACTCCTTGAAATTATATTAAATGTAATTGAATCGAATAAGAACTGATGGATTCTGAGACTATTTTTTCTCAAAATCAGAAATTTATAGATTAAAAAATCGATCCTCAGACGGAGGAGTACAGGTGTGCGACAGGTTGAGGGTACGATGGCTACCCTGGTATGTGCTGAATATAGTGTAAAGTTAAAGTAAAAGTAGTGTTGGTATTAGGTACAGGATATATAGTGTCCAGACACTCTGTTCCCTGCCATCCATCTAAATATAGGGCTGTTCCTGTATTTGTTGTTTTTTTAAAAGTAATAATGTATCTATGTATTTTTTCAGATCCGCCGCCCATTCTAGGTGAGACGCTCTTTTATTTAAACTAACAACTTTAGAATTCATTATCATCAATAAATAAATAATTTGCAAAATATTCATTAATAAATTAATAAGTTAATATTTTAATATGTTATTCCCAAAGTTTTCCATAATTAAATTCCCTTATAAAAACTAATTTGGAAGCCTTTTTAATGCATTTGCAGTATTATTCCTCATTTATTTAGAAAACATATAAAAATTTGAATGTAGCGGTATTTTATATTATTTTTATTGTTATATGCTTTCTAAATTAATCGTTTTTTCTTTTCTATGTGTGTAACATCATAAATGCGTTAGCTTTCTCTATTGCCAAATTATAATTATCAGTAATTATCTGTGGGTAACATAGAAGTTTGTACAGTCTCGATGAGAACGTCTGGCTTAGTGGCCGGAGCGGTTGGACGGTTTCCAAAAAGCGCCGTCTTATATCTCGCTAAGTTCAAATTTTTATGTTTCCTAATAAGTAATTTGTAAGCCGTTACTCAACTACCGTAACGTAGTTCTCGTACTCGTAAATAGTACCTTAAAATACATTTTAAGTTAGTATGAGTGTTTTAAAAAATGGAAAATGAGATATAGCAGTATCACCATTCACCACTACACTTCCTTCTTCCCATTTTGCCTAAATTTGTGAAATGGTGCGTTAAAAAGGTGACCTCAACGCCGCGTTATGATTTATTCAATCAGATTAGATCTAGACCACAAAACTCGCACAAATACGTCACATACGTTTATTTAGACATTATAATATGTAAATAAATAAAATAGTTTTAATTATTCCACAAAAAAACTTACATATTGTTTTTATTACAAACAAGAAAATTGGTTTGTTTTACATACATACTTTTTAAAAGAAAACCACTTATAAAATTAAATATATTTATATTTAACTATATATATTTAGACATTTATTACTATTTGTGCACACTTCTTTTAAAACTTTTCTTGTATATTCAATTTTGAACTGCCTGTTATTCCTATATACGAGTACGTCGCAGTATTATGCATAGTATATGAACGCAATGTTCAATTATTGTGCACCCAGCATTATATTCGGCCTAAATATATTATTATTTTATATTTGTTATTTTCTTAAAATAGGAAAATGCAATGGAAATAACGGAGGAGTGAATAATTGTATTGGAAATGACGATGGTGGTGAAGGAGGAGCTGGTGCTAGATCTGGCTTTAATGGAGGAGGAGCTGGCGCAGGTGAAGGAGCTGGCGGAAATAAAGGAGAAGCTGGTGTAGGAGCAGGATCTGGCGGTCATGGGGGAGGAGCTGGAGTCGGATCTGGTGGGAATAGAAGAGAATCTGGTGTTGGAGAAGGCCCTGGATTCTCTGGCGATAATAAAGGAGGAGTTGGCGCAGGAGGAGGATCTGGCGGTAATGGAGGAGGAGCTGGCGTTGGTGCCGGATCTGGTGGTAATGAAGGAGGAGCTGGCGCAGGAGGAGGATCTGGCGGTAATGGAGGAGGAACTGGCGTTGGTGCCGGATCTGGTGGTAATGAAGGAGGAGCTGGTGCAGGAGCAGGCTCTGGAAGTTTCGGCGGAGCTGGCGCAGAGGCAGGATCTGGCACTAATGGAGCTGGCGCTGGAACTGGATCTGGTGGTGATAGAAGAGAACCTAGAGCAAGAGAAGGCCCTGGATTCCCTGGCGGTAATGGAGGAGGAGCCGGCGTTGGTGCCGGATCTGGCGGTAATGGAGGAGGAGCCGGCGTTGGTGCCGGATCTGGTGGTAATGAAGGAGGAGCTGGCGCAGGAGGAGGATCTGGCGGTAATGGAGGAGGAGCTGGCGTTGGTGCCGGATCTGGTGGTAATGGTGGAGGAGCTGGTGCAGGAGCAGGTTCTGGAAGTTTCGGAGGAGCTGGCGCAGAAGCAGGATCTGGTGGTAATGGAGCTGGCGCTGGAACCGGATTTGGTGGTGATATAAGAGAACCTAGAGCAGGAGAAGGCTCTGGATTCCCTGGCGGTAATAAAGGAGGAGCTGGCGCAGGAGGAGTATCTGGCGGTAATGGAGGTGGAGCTGCCGCTGGAGCCGGATCTGGCGGTAATGGAGGAAGAGCGGGTACTGGAGCAGGCACTGGAGCGGGTATTGGAGCAGGTTCCGGAGGTATCGGAGGAGCTGGCGCAGAAGCAGGATCTAGCGTTAATGGAGCTGGCGCTGGAGCCGGATTTGGTGGTAATAGAAGAGAACCTGGTGCTGGAGAAGGCCTTGGATTCTCTGGCGGTAATAAAGTAGGAGCTGGCGCAGGAGCAGGATCTGGCGGTAATGGAGGAGGAGCCGGCGTTGGTGCCGGATCTGGTGGTAATGAAGGAGGAGCTGGCGCAGGAGGAGGATCTGGCGGTAATGGAGGAGGAGCTGGCGTTGGTGCCGGATCTGGTGGTAAGGAAGGAGGAGCTGGTGCAGGAGCAGGTTCTGGATTCTCTGGCGGTAATAAAGGAGGAGCTGGGGCAGGAGGAGGAACTGGCGGTAATGGTGGAGGAGCTGCCGTTGGAGCCGGATCTGGTGGTAATGGAGGAGGAGCTGGTGCAGGAGCAGGTTCTGGAAGTTTCAGAGGAGCTGGCGCGGAAGCAGGATCTAGCGGTAATGGAGCTGGCGCTGGAGCCGGTTCTGGTGGAAATAGAAGAGAATCTGGTGCTGGAGAAGGCCCTGAATTCTCTGGCGGTAATAAAGAAGGAGCTGGCGCAGGAGGACGATCTGGCGTTAATGGAGGTGGAGCTGCCGTTGGAGCCGGATCTGGCGGTAATGGAGGAAGAGCGGGTACTGGAGCAGGCACTGGAGCGGGTATTGGAGCAGGTTCCGGAAGTATCGGAGGAGCTGGCGCAGAAGCAGGATCTAGCGTTAATGGAGCTGGCGCTGGAGCCAGATTTGGTGGTAATAGAAGAGAACCTGGTGCTGGAGAAGGCCTTGGATTCTCTGGCGGTAATAAAGTAGGAGCTGGCGCAGGAGCAGGATCTGGCGGTAATGGAGGAGGAGCCGGCGTTGGTGCCGGATCTGGTGGTAATGAAGGAGGAGCTGGTGCAGGAGCAGGTTCTGGATTCTCTGGCGGTAATAAAGGAGGAGCTGGGGCAGGAGGAGGAACTGGCGGTAATGGTGAAGGAGCTGCCGTTGAAGCCGGATTTGGTGGTAATGGAGGAGGAGCTGGTGCAGGAGCAGGTTCTGGAAGTTTCAGAGGAGCTGGCTCAGAAGCAGGATCTAGCGGTAATGGAGCTGGCGCTGGAGGCGGTTCTGGTGGAAATAGAAGAGAATCTGGTGCTGGAGAAGGCCCTGGATTCTCTGGCGGTAATAAAGAAGGAGCTGGCGCAGGAGGACAATCTGGCGTTAATGGAGGTGGAGCTGCCGTTGGAGCCGGATCTGGCGGTAATGGAGGAAGAGCGGGTACTGGAGCTGACACTGGAGCGGGTGTTGGAGCAGGTTCCGGAGGTATCAGAGACTTTACCGGTCTTGGTCTTGGCTTTGGTTTAGGTAATGGAGCAGGAGCTGGTGCAGGAAAAGGATCTGGAGGTGCTGGTGCTGAAAGTGGATCTGGTTCAAATAGCAATGGGATAGTCTTTGGTTTAGCCTAAAGCTATTTAGACTTCAATAAATATATTTCAATAGTATTACAAATATTTTGATTAAATTATTTAGTGTAAATAAAAGCATACGTATAATTTTGTTTTTATTCATTCTATCGTATCTTATTTCCCGATTTTAGAGTTCCAAGTTAAAAATAACAAAAGTAGAGACTAAGCAATTTCGACATACTATCAAAGGAAGCAGGACTCGAAGCCGTACTATCTAGCCACAAACGCCCCAAATAATTTTTATATTCGTACATAAATTTATTACTAAAGTATATAATATTTGGTTAAATTTATGACCAAAAGGTAGAGGTAATTTAGACACTTGTTAACTTATTAGGTACCTTAAGATCAAATTTTAGATTATACATTTTGAAATTTGAAAATAACGACATTGAAGACTATAGTCTTAACTGAAATCGACTTTAGAAGGCAATTTCGAATTGTCCTCAATTAAAAAATAATAATTGATCTCTTCGAGTGGGAATGGAACCCACGACCGTCACCTTTCCAGCACGGCCGCACTCACTATTACCCTATTTATTTATTTACATTTTATTGTGCAGAATTACTCATTAGGACAAATAGAGTACGAAAAATGACAAAAATAAAACAATTGACGCACAAAAGACGGAAGATAGAGTGGGTGATTGTCACTCCCTTGTGCCGCTGCCCCGCGACGGCCCCAACCGTAGGCACCTTTTTAATTGTTAAATACAATGCTCTTTCGTTCTTCTAAAGAGTATGATAAACTAATTTTGTTCGAACCAACCCAAAATATGTTTGTACCGATAATCATGTGAATATCACCAGCCTTACAAACCTTGCCTTAACAAGGAAACCTTTAGAATAGTTTTCAATTATGGAATGTATTTTAACGCGAAACAATTTTTATTTATTCCATGTATAGGTTTATCTAAATTTATATATTTTAATTTCAATGAGTGACGTAAGCTTTCGGTAGTAATACACGATGAACTTGCACACACTAATAAATCACTTAAAAAACAGAGAACAATCAATTAAACTATGATCGCCCTCACATTTAGAATTTGGTTTTATAGATGAGTTGCTATTATGATCTTTGCAATCATTCGTTAAATCTAAATTAAATAAATAAATACATTAAATTAAAATTGAAAACATTACATTAAATTAAATAATAATGTTTAAATAAATATTTAAAGTTATGTTACTACAAAATAAATTATTGAATTATATGAGTAATTAAAAAGAAATTAAGAACTAGTTTATAAGAATAATCTAGTACAAACCTACCTGTTAAAACTACGAAATATTGCTTTTATAATAGCAATTAAATACAATTGCCAATAAACGGTTGATTTATTATACATAGTTTTACTTTAAAATCACAAGTTAATGTAATAGGCAAATACTACATTAACTTGAATAGAAAAAACTAATGGGTTAATATTAATAATCTATATATATATAAAAGGACCTGTCCTCACTGACTGAGGTAAGACGCACGCACAGTCGTAACCGCTGATGATAGAAACGTGAAATTTGTACAGATGTTTACTTTCGTAATCTGGACATCCACTAAGAAGGGATTTTGAAAAATTTTAACTCTAAAGGGGCGAAATAGGGGTTGAAAGTTTGTATGGAAAAAAAAATCGGCACTGATTTTTATAAAATTTTAAATTTAGATTTTTAAAAGTATTTAATTGGACACGTGTTTCATCGTTTTATAGAATTCTTCCCCTAAGGGTGCAAATAAGGGGTTGAAAGTTTGTATAGATTTCTTTTAAATCGGCACCGATTTTTATAAAATTTGAAATTCTGACTCTTAAAAGTATTTAATTGATCACATGTTTCATGGTTTTCTAGAATTCTTCCCCTAAGGGTGCAAATAAGGGGTTGAAAGTTTGTATGGAAAAATCTTTAAAACGCCACCGATTTTTATAAAATTTGAAATTTAGTCTCTTAAAAATATTTCATTGAACACATGTTTCGTGGTTTATTAGAATTCACCCTTAAATAAGCAAGCGAAGCTGCGCGTGTCCGCTAGTATTCCTATAATGAGGAATGGTAATAGGTATGAAATAATGCTTCAAAGTTCGTTACAGTAAAGTTTTTACGTATACAAATACACTAGTTTTTGTTTCATCAAAAATAACCAAGTAGTTATGATTTTACAGACATTTGAAGTTTGCAAAAATTTCAAATGCCGCTAACAGTCCCGCGGCCGGAGGTGACGTCACAGGTCTGGCAAAACTCACTAGTCTCCAACGGTGATAGGAGATCTCGCGCAGTACTTTGTTTGTTTGTTACTCGCTTGTGTTTAGTGTTAATACAATTAATTAAAATGGATGAAGGATTCGAAAAAGGTCAATCGGATACCCTACCTGTAATAGATGGATTTATGGTTGCCGATTATTTATCGGAAAATAGTGATTTCTTCGCCGCAGAAATGCGAGGAGTAAAAATGCGAAGATAAGTTTTGTTGTCTAACTAGTAATATTATGTCAATTTGGGGTATAGATAATAACTATCTTACGTTATTTTATTTGAAATTATTTATTTAAAACTGTAATGTAACCCAACCTAACTAGTTTCATATAGTAGGTAACGCTATTTGCGTTAAAAGTACCAAACTTTTTATTCAAGTTCAAAGTAGTAAGATTGTTTTATAAGTGAAAATAATAAAATAATAATATAACTAAATTCATGCAATAAGTTGAGCACGCACAAATTTTTTTTAATGTAGATTTTTAATATATTTATATATATATATCTGAATAATATTTTTATTGTGATTATTGAAGATCGGCAAGAGAGAGTTATGGTCATGACGCGTACTATTGTGTGCTATTGCGTACGTATAAGTTAAAAGAGTAGGTTATGTATGTATTGCCAAATGTAGATTACAGCAGAACACCGCGCACGCATTAAACTATATTATTGCAGCTTAGAATGCAATGAAAAGAAGCAATAAGTTTATACGTAATCTGCGAAGATTGTGCCGCCAGCAAAGGTGATTGTAAACGTACCATGGCATTTATAATGGGCTACATCGTCGAAGCGACGAGTCTTCAACAACTGCAACCAAGTCTTCTTTTTCTTGGCATTAATCCCGGCGTATGTTGCCAGGGTCTGCCTTCCTGCTTAACCTACTCCACTTTACACGATCTGTAACGTCCTGAGTGGTTCGACCATTGGCACTCATGTCCTGCATCACGACATCCAAACACCGCATTCTTGGGCGTTGGGAGGTCTAGCTCCAGGGACAGGACAGACATAGCAAGGAACTTGCATCCGACATAGTTCCTACGCCGGTGCGCAACGTTGCCATACCATCTTAGGCCACGCTCTTGGAGCTTATCCGCTACGTCATGGACCCCAAGACTACCTCGAATGCGTCAAACCGCAGCATCTTCACGATAGAGATAGTGCTGGCCAACATTCTCTGCCGTATAATAGAACCAGTCAGATGATGCTCTTATATATCAGCCCGTTGAGCTTGGGTGGTATTCTGCGGTCGCAGACCACACCAATAACCTCCCACCATTTGGCCCAGGCAGCGCTTATCCAGCCATGAACATCGTGATCGATGTCTCCAGACTCATGCATAACGGATCCAAGGTACTTGAAACTTTTCCAACTTAACGGCTGACTATAGGCTGGCTATAACGGCTGGCAGGACCTATAAGGACAGTGCTCGCTCGCTGTTCTCAAGCGCACCCTTCCAGAGGTTCACTTTGCGCTCCAGCATTAGTTGCTTCTCTTCAATGAGTGTAATGTAATCGGCATACATGATCAGCCATGGAGGCTGGTCCTGGATGTGAGCCGTGACAGTACACTACAATAAATAAGAACGAACTAAAAGCCGAGCCTTGGTAAACCCCCTATTGTGATCTAAAGGGTTTGGTGTCGCCAACAGC
Organism: Heliconius cydno galanthus; assembly: GCA_036379175.1. Taxonomy (NCBI): domain Eukaryota; kingdom Metazoa; phylum Arthropoda; class Insecta; order Lepidoptera; family Nymphalidae; genus Heliconius; species Heliconius cydno. The sequence continues at coordinate 134,810 of JAKRZM010001278.1, forward strand.
AGTCCTAACTATCGCGAATCGCAAAGCGGGGTCGTGGTACATATCTCTGATAATCTCAAAATAGGCCTCAGGGATCCCTTTGGATCGCAATGCCCTCCAAATACATTGACGAGGCACACAGTTAAATGCCTTCTGCAAATCTAAAAAGGCCGCAAATCTAATGCAGAGCTCTCCTTTTTTTTCCTGTATGCCTCCATCAAAGTTGTGAATAGTCTCTCCATTAAAGTACTGATTAAGTTTGTAGTAACGCCCAAGCCAAGCCAAGTGTTGTTGGAAAAAATTCAAGCTTTCTAGTATCAATACTACAATAAAAATAATCAAAGCTAAAGATTTTGGTACAACACGCCATGAAACCGAACAGGATAGAATTGTTTTTATGACAAAGTACTATCAAAACTTCAATATCTTAAAATACAATGCTCGCTATTACATTATGTATGTGAAAAAAAAAGATTTTAAAAATATACCTATATATTATTTATTAAACGAAACTAAATTTGTGGTGGAACGCCAGCTAAAGAAGAGCGCGAACTGCGAGTGAACGAAGACGAACTGAGCGAGCGAGTTTTGCAAGACCTTTGACGTCACGCGAGTCGGTTAAGTCGACGGAATCTCGCGTCGCGCGCTTACTTTAAAGGAGAATATCTCAAAATCTAATAGACGTATCAAAATAATTCTTTCACAAGTATTTTTTGTTTTTAAAAGACAATACGATGAGCTAGAATTTAAAATTAGTGATTATTCTCCATTAAACACTGATCGCCTCCCTTACTTTTTTGGACAATGCGGCTCATGACAGGCGGCTCAGGACAATGTAACGATTCTCCCTCTATCAGGTGGACTTCTTAAAGGTGGTGGAAATTTCTTGGAAAAGGAAAATATTACAAGGTAGGATAATTGTAAGACAACAGAAACATTATTTTTATCATTAATTAACACATATGTGATTCAAGAATTGTTGCCATTAAATTATATGAGGCGTTTGGCCTGAACAGTCATGATCATGCCCACCAATCATGGCCAGAAGCCACCATGACCTGGATTATTTTGATTTCCACTCCCTGGTAATAAAACAAAGTGTGGTCTTCAGTTCCACTACTCATCACGCATTGTTTCGAAGACAGGTGTCGCGTTGAGAATAGTGTCTTGACAGTTAAGAAGTTCCTATTTCCCTACTCTGCGATGTAAAATACAGGGTGAACTATTTTTTTTAACCTGACGCTGTGTCCCGCACATAGCAAGGTACAGAGTAAGGAAAGAGGGAAACTGGGAACCTTATGTTAAGACACTTCGTTCTCTATTTCCTGCCGAATTCTAGTGGCATTGCTTGTTTAATGGGAGAACTCATCGCTGCGCTGAAATGAAAATACTAAGCATCTAATTTGTTCACATCATCTCACTCACAACCTGTCGCGTTTACAGTCACACGTACTCAACACTTAGGTCTACGGTCCCCCGAGGAGTCGAGGCACAGAACATCTACACTACTCAATCAACCCGAAATATATTTGTAGTACATTTCATACAATATAAGAGCATATGCCCGCAAACTTAGTTGAATCCGACTCGCATTTGACCGTTTTGCTACATACATAGGCAGATACACGTAAACGTTACCCACCTTTGCATCGCGCAGTCGGGTAAAAGTCAGTTGGACGATTATATGAGTCACATAACCAACTGTCGAGACATGAGTCGGAACCAGATGGCGTTGCCTGTCACTCTGACGTGACACCGATCGATGACAAACGCATAAAACCAACCGCACGGACGTTGTAAGCTTAGTCCTACGGACGCTGAGCGCCTAAGCTGGGCCTCCGTCAGGGCAACTGAGGGTCTCACCTGGCTGGGCGGATAGCACGAGTAGCGAGTGGCTCAAGGCAGAGGATACACAGGCCTTCAGGAGACCTCCCAGTGACTCGCCCATAGTTGTGGGCGACGGTTGCAACCACGGGCAGGGGGCAATGCTCCAAAACCGTTTCCTCCTTCTCCTTGCGGGGGAGTGAGAAGACCTCGATGATGAGTAAGCTTAGTCGAGGCTCCACCACGGCTCGGAGCACTGCACGTGCTCCACCGCTGGCCAACCTCGACTATTTCAATTACAAATGTGGTTAAGACCTATTTGCAATTATACTGAGCTGGAGCAGTGAAAGGCGAGGGTCAGTACTGTAAAGGGATCCCTTAAGCCTACAGATGTGGTCACAAGTCCACGGCACTGCTCCAAGCTTTACGTCAAGAGTAAGATAACATTTCTTATAATTACCACGCCCGATTAGACGTACGATATCGGACATATCTGTTTACATCAGAAGTGGAATCGGCCTCAACCACCTTATTCTCCGACATCAGAAGTGGGATGAACCTCACTCCCACGTGTAGTTACCTAATACTCCCCGTATTAAATGAAAAATGTAGAAAATCATTTAAAATTTTAAAAAATATCGGTAGGTCGCTAATTTTATAGAAGGTTTACAATGAAATAAATCATTATGAACGTAATTCATTTTAAAAAAGATGAAATAAAGTAATTTCCATAATTATGGCGCAGTATATAACAGTGTAAATTAAAAAAACGGAAGTTATTTGGTAATTTAATTTTAAAAAAGTGACATATTTGAAACTGACATATTAGGTAAAGTGATTATAAAGTTAAAAGTAATTGAAGTCCAAATATGTAACTGTTAAAAGAAATAAAATAGTTAGGGAACGTACCGTATAGTTCAAGTTCTTTTGAAAGAAAAGTAATAGCTTCGAACATTGCAAAGGTTAGTGTCGCTTAATATTTAACCTCAATTAGGGTTTTGGTCGCCAGTAATCAGTTAATTATTTTAAGAAAATGGTATTAGTCCAATTAATGACAAATTTTAATTAAATTGTAGTAGATACATTAAAATTCGTTAAAGACAGATGCATAGTTAAAATAAATTTAAAAGTAATGGTTTAAAAATTAGAGACGCGTTTATGCTTAATTGTAGGCAATTTCATAGTGATTATTAGTGATACATCAATAAAGTGCGAGTGTTAGCTATGGATATCTTGTTGTAGCGATAACCATGTGAGCTTGGAAATGTCTGCTTATACGAGTCATACTCGGTATAGTACCTCTATCGAATAAACAGGTAGTGTGTGTCGGGTTCATGTAATAGTTGGTGTGATCGTGACGAGAGTGGATGACGGTTGACGAACGTAGATACTGTAGGGTCACATGCAGGGCAAGGCCGTCCGGTCCATGTCGTCATTCGAGATGGCGACTGGTCGAAGGGACACCTTAACTATGGTTTATTTGCTTGAGGTCAAATATGGTAGTCGAAGGGATAATGTCGTCCGGGCCATGCAGCTGATAGCGGCTGGTCGAAGGGACACATTCATCCGGTCCATTCTTAGGTATTCATTGGTCGAAGGGATAACTGTCTGTAGTATAGAAAAACCATCAGTAAATAAACCAGATGGCGGTATCAGTGATAGTGAGTCTGTTGCACTTGCATATGCACAATCTACTGGCAAGAACAGTCAAGCTACAGCTGCTGCTATCAGTTCTGCTTCGTCTGGCTGAGAGTTTAATTGCAATAAAATATATTTTCATAAATAATATTTTGTTTTATTTATACGTAACGTTTTATTTGTTGTTCGATCCTCTACAACCATACAAACTTTCAACCCCTACTTCATCCCTTTAGAAAATATTCTCTAAGACTGCATACCTCGTGGTTATGGAGGTTCTTGACATTCAAAAAGTCCCAATTTCCACACGTACACTGGATAAACAGTCTCATTACAGACGAACGCGGATGGTGCATTCGGTGCGTCGTCAACAATTTACGTATTTGGCGATCTACAGAGTCTAACTCAAAAGTATAGGCTAACATATTATTATTATTATTGGTGGTTATAAATAAATATTTTACAAATTTTAATATAAATAAAGAATAAAATATTTGCTTTGGATGTTGAGTGGCGAAATTCAATGGCACGTGTTATCCACCATAGCATATTGTATTAGATAATAATCAGTAATTGAGAAATAAATAAAACATGTGGAAATAGGTTAAGGGAAAAAAAATAAAAACTGTACTTACAACCAAATTTATATATTATAAACGTAAAAGAAGAAAATTTTGATTACAAGAACAAAGTAATATAAAATAAATATCATTTACTTTTAATATTATCAAAAATAAAAAAAATATAATGGATTTTCGAATATTATTTAAGAATTTCGTATTTTTTTAAGAATATTAAATTTTAATAAGAGTAGGATTGTGAACTGCTTTCACTGTCCGCAAAACTAGAGGTGGTGCTGGATTCGTAACTGTACTGCTGTGAATTTTCATTGCTATAGGAACTCTCTTGGGAATTGGCATTGTTGTAAGAATCCTGTTGTGAATTAGCATTGTTATAAGATTCCTGTTGTGAATTAGCATTGTTGTAAGAATCCTGTTGTGAATTAGCATTGTTGTAGGAATTATATTGTGAATTGGCATTGTTGTAAGAATTTTGTTGTGAATTGGCATTGTTGTTGGAAATCTGTTGTGCATTGGAAGCATCTTGTGAGTCATCATTCTTTTTATAATCGTTGTTCTTTATTCTGCTTCCACTATTATTTAATACGCCGCCGTTGGATCGGCCAGAGTCTATATTTTTAGAAACCTCAGCTGTGATTCCCACGCTTATGCCACCTCCTATACCTGCTAAGCCTCCGTGATGGGAAATAATGTGATGTCCTGGGTGGTGAATGGGAATGTGTTTAGGATTGTGTCTTGGTACGTGTGCTGGATGCTGCACCGGATATTGTCCCAGATTGTGTCCCGGATGGCGTCCTAGCTGATGATCGTGATGATGGCTAGAATGTGATCCAGATGAACTATTTGCTGCCGCGTTACTTTTACTGCTTGAACCCGAGCTTCCTTCGCTTTGACTACTTGATTGTCCATATGCACTTGCTGATGATTGTCCTGAATGGTGTCCCGGTGGATGGCCGTGATGACGGCTAGAATATAATCCAGATGAACTTTTTGCTGCCGCGTTACTATTACTGCTTGAACCCGAGCTTCCTCCGCTTTGACTACTTGACTCTCCATATGCACTTGCTGATGATTGTCCTGAATGGTGTTCCGGATGATGGCCGTGATGACGGCTAGAATGTAATCCAGATGAACTTTTTGCTGCCGCGTTACTATTACTGCTTGAACCCGAGCTTCCTTCGCTTTGACTACTTGATTTTCCATATGCACTTGCTGATGATTGTCCTGACTGGTGTCCCGGATGATGGCGGTGATGACGGCTAGAATGTAATCCAGATGAACTTTTTGCTGCCGCGTTACTAATACTGCTTGAACCCGAGCTTCCTTCGCTTTGACTACTTGACTCTCCATATGCACTTCCTAATGATTGTCCTGAATGGTGTCCCGGATGGTGACCTGGATGATGGCTTGAACCCGAGCGTCCTTCGCTTTGACTACTTGATTTTCCATATGCACTTGCTGATGATTGTCCTGACTGGTGTCCCGGATGATGGCGGTGATGACGGCTAGAATGTAATCCAGATGAACTTTTCGCTGCCGCATTACTATTACTGCTTGTACCCGAGCTTCCTTCGCTTTGACTACTTGACTCTCCATATGCACTTCCTGATGATTGTCCTGAATGGTGTCCCGGATGGTGACCTGGATGATGGCTTAAACCCGAGCTTCCTTCGCTTTGACTACTTGATTTTCCATATGCACTTGCTGATGATTGTCCTGAATGGTGTCCCGGATGATGGTCGTGATGATTTCCATGATGATGGCCGTGATGATGGCCGTGATGATGGCCGTGATGATGGCTGTGATGATGGCCGTGAGTGTGATCTGGATGATGGCTGTGATGATGGACTTGATCATGGCTGGAATGTGATCCAGCTGCGCCACTTCCTCCTGAGCTGATACCGTTATTACCGGATTGGCTTCCGGAGCTTCCATGAGCAGATTCTGAAGATTGTCCTCCTGAGGATTGTCCTCCTCCTTGTTGGCTGCCAGCACCTGCGCCGCTGCTAGATCCTGAGCTGACACCGTTGTTATCGGATTGGCTTTCGGAGCTTCCATGACTGTATCCTGAGAATAGTTCTCCTTCTTCCTCGCCGCTTGATTCTGCATCGCTGCTAGATTCTGAGCTGGCATCGTTGTTACTGGATTGGCTTCCGGAGCTTCCATAAGCAGATCCTAAAGATTGTCCTCCTGAGGATTGTCCTCCTCCTTGTTGGCTGCCAGCAGCTGCACCGCTGCTAGATCCTGAGCTGACACCGTTGTTACCGGATTGGCTTCCGGAGCTTCCATAAGCAGATCCTAAAGATTGTCCTCCTGAGGATTGTCCTCCTCCTTGTTGGCTGCCAGCAGCTGCACCGCTGCTAGATCCTGAGCTGACACCGTTGTTACCGGATTGGCTTCCGGAGCTTCCATAAGCAGATCCTAAAGATTGTCCTCCTGAGGATTGTCCTCCTCCTTGTTGGCTGCCAGCAGCTGCACCGCTGCTAGATCCTGAGCTGACACCGTTGTTACCGGATTGGCTTCCGGAGCTTCCATAAGCAGATCCTAAAGATTGTCCTCCTGAGGATTGTCCTCCTCCTTGTTGGCTGCCAGCAGCTGCACCGCTGCTAGATCCTGAGCTGACACCGTTGTTACCGGATTGGCTTCCGGAGCTTCCATAAGCAGATCCTAAAGATTGTCCTCCTGAGGATTGTCCTCCTCCTTGTTGGCTGCCAGCAGCTGCACCGCTGCTAGATCCTGAGCTGACACCGTTGTTACCGGATTGGCTTCCGGAGCTTCCATAAGCAGATCCTAAAGATTGTCCTCCTGAGGATTGTCCTCCTCCTTGTTGGCTGCCAGCAGCTGCACCGCTGCTAGATCCTGAGCTGACACCGTTGTTACCGGATTGGCTTCCGGAGCTTCCATAAGCAGATCCTAAAGATTGTCCTCCTGAGGATTGTCCTCCTCCTTGTTGGCTGCCAGCAGCTGCACCGCTGCTAGATCCTGAGCTGACACCGTTGTTACCGGATTGGCTTCCGGAGCTTCCATAAGCAGATCCTAAAGATTGTCCTCCTGAGGATTGTCCTCCTCCTTGTTGGCTGCCAGCAGCTGCACCGCTGCTAGATCCTACGCTAGCACCATTTTGACCAACTTGGCTTACTGCGCTTCCATAACTACTACTTGAAGATTGTCCTCCGAGGGAACCAGAACCTGCTGGGTTGCTATTTATATAGGGTTCTCCGTAATTTTGACCGATATAATAGCTTATTGGATAGTCATATTTGCCTTGATTTTCCAGATCTTGTGCTGAGAGTAAGAAGAGCAGTAAAGGTTGGCTCGTGGCTGGCTTGGAGGTCGGTGCTGGTAATATAATGGGCGGGTTGCTGCATTTACATCCACGGTTTATGGGACGTACTGGAGCATCTTAAAACCAATATATATATATATTGTTAATTCATGAACGGACATAAGACATGACCTGATATTGAATTCGACTCGACTGGTAACTATATAATAAAATATTGAAAAAAAATAAGCCCTATTTGTAATTATTGTTTCGTCACGGAATTTGATTGGTATGCTTCGGTTTTTACAGTAAAATAGTAGCTCATATAATTTAGAGCATATTTAATAGCTTGGTGCAGAAAAGCGTATTGTTATAGGTTGTTTAACCTATATATTTTTGATGTACAATTAAACAATAAAATATTATTTAATTATCATTTTTTGATGATACAATTTTTGTGTCATCTCATTGTCCATTTGTTGTTCTTTTTGTTGTGTTACACAGTCTACACAGATCCTCAATCTGTTACAAATAAATGAATAATGATGGCTACGTGATACTTGCATGATGGAATTTGATGTTTTTTTAACTTAATGCTGTTAACGCTTCTATCTGGGATACTCCCAGATACGGCAGAGTAGACATCCTTATAAATAAGATTTAATGCGAAGACGTTCCCCGTGCACGTTAAGTAGCGAAACTGGTTACCTGGACGAGGTTACGAGAAAAGAATACTATCCTGAGTGGGAATCGAAGCCTCAACCGTCCCATTGCCGCTCACGTGCTATGCCGTTGCGCCACAGTGGCCTTGTCATTCTCCTCATAATATAACAAAAATAAAAAAGATATAAAATACTTACATAGCCTTGGTAAGCCATTAACTGCTGTCAAAGCCTGAAACAAATTATTCCATTATCAATATCAAACAAATTATTAATAGTCCATTACCTAAATAAATATACCTCTAAATACGACTGTGTTCACTCTGAAAGATAAAGCGCGTTGAGATCCTTCATTTGCAATGTAGTGAAAGTTGCCCTGTACGAGCATGGATATGGGAATAAGAGGGGCCGAGTGGTCCGTGCCCACCCCAGAATGGTCTTGTGCCCACTCTAGATTTTTTACTAACATAAAAATAACCATGAAAAATTAAAAAATAATCGATACACGGCTAGACTTAATTAAAGCTAAAGTCTCCCTCCTATAAATATCTCCTCGAAAATATTCGCCCATGGGTGTGATTAACACGTTCTGACTATCCTGCTAAGTAAAAAGTGTGAAGCTCCTTAAATAAAGCAAGAAAGGCAACTTCACGCTGTATTTCACATATTCTCATAACAGAGACGACAAAAGGAGCCTAGTCTTAAAATTCAAAATAACATAATATTCTATATTTATATAGAAACTTATTAAGAATCTCTTTTCCCCATTAAGATATTTTCATTCACCCGAATGGAACCTGCCGCCGAATTCCCGAGGCATTGCGTGTCGAGTGGCAGAACTTAACGCCGCGATTTATAAAGATGCTAGTTATTTTCTTTTGAAAGATAAAAACGCTGTAAAAACTAATATATGATATATAATAAAAGACTTACCGCCAATAGTACTAAGACGGTAGACGTCATTTTAGCAGTTAGCTGGATTATGCCTGACAATATTTCTCCTCGGGTTTTATATTAGGAGACGAACAATGCACACAAAACAGATACACATTAAACTCATTGAGTATTAAATAAAAGCTGTTTAAATAAACCATTAATATTAATTTTAACATTTAATTTTAATCAAATATAATGTTTTTAAATTATCATTCATTATTTATTTTATTATAAGTTTGTAACGTTTTTTTTTTCTAACGATATATTTCACTTTTTGGATTTTTTATTTTAGGCTTTGCCGTATTCGGGTAAAAAAGATTATAAATTATAAGGTAAATTACGACTATTTTTGAAATTGGATAAGAACTGAATTCCACGATTTAACACGCTGGTTCTCTTTTCAGACCAAAAGCACAGAACGGAGTGTTTTGCCGTTAAATGTAATATAAATTAAAGTACATATTCTATTTTTTTTTTTCCCTTATCTTAAGAGATAAATTACATACAACAAAAACAACAACAAAACAAAACAGGTGATCTAGCTGACAAGGCCAACTGTCGGCCAACCTCTCTGGCTACAGTCATTTCGAAGGTGTTGGACTGCATGCTCAATACCCAAGTAAATAAATTTATCAACTTGCACGACAACCAATTTGGATTTCGACCTGGATTGGACACGGAAAGTGCTGTCTTGGGTCTTAAGCATGCTGTCACATACTATACGAGAGGAAAACTCCAATTTATGCCTGTTTTCTAGATATTTCCAAGGCATCAGACTTGGTTTCGTACGATGTGTTGTGGGGAAAGATGGAGCAAGCCAATATGCCGTCGGAGTTTATTAACATTTTCAAGTACTGGTACAAAAGCCAAATTGACAATGATTGGTGGGCAGGAGTTTTATCACGTCCGTATGGGTTGGAGTGCGGGGTGCGACGGGGAGGTTTAAGTTCACCAACCCTTTTTAAGTTGGTGCACTAGTTGGGGCACTAGGTTGGCCTAGTGCTGCCGAGCCAAGTAACTGTACCAGTACTGTGGGATGTTTGCGACGGCGCGAGTTAACTGTTTCTTTGCCAATATGCGCAAAAGATGTGGCTCCTTATACACAGACTGCGGGGTAGCACCAACAGCAGCCATTGCTGCGCCATCTCGAGTGGGATGGAGAATTCATTGTTACCAACAAAATGAGAGAAGAATAATGTCCAGATATGTACGAGTTGGGCAAGAATTATTCTTTTGTACTATTCTTTCATCTATAACACCTACAAAAAGAACACGTTTGTTGTATATAGGCCATTACATATTTATTTTATTTAGTTTTTTAGTATTTGTTGCCATAGTGGCAAGCTAAAAAGCTCCGTTTCCTTTTGAAAAACGTCGTCGTTGAGGATAGGTACGCGCATACGTTGTGAGCACTATTTAATTTAGCCAGTTAAAGTTTTTAATAAAAACTTTAAAAATTGACTTTTAGTGTATACATTTTATATGTTGGCGAATATTTTACGACGTTAAACGGAAAATCCCCTTTTACTTATTCTCGTAAGAATTTGAAGAAATCGTCCCTTAGGGCACCCCTACATTCTCTACCTCCCCCTACTTAACTACCCAGGAATCGACCTACATCCGTCGTGTTTATAATTAGAAAATAAATACAAACTGTTTAAGTATTTCCTGTATTTTTTTTTGCTTTACGCACTCGTTAACACTTTTTTTTTAACTCTGGTAAAATCAAAAAAATGTTGGTATCGAACCATCAACCGTCACGTTTACTGTCGCACACTCGTGCCCCCAACGACGACTACTGGCCACAACGCCCTTTTTTAGTTCTTTTTTCTGCTTGCTTACTTCACGCTATATTAACATTTTAAAAATAATAATCCAAACAATGCCATATGATAATTCTAGTCTGAAACTTAACAATAGAAGTAACGATAATACGTAAAACAATCACTTGGCAGGCAATTAATTAATTGATTTTCTTTATATTTAAACAGTTGCCTTGAAAATAATGTTTCGATGTGGAACTTGATATCTGTACAAATAGATACAGTCATCCATTAGACGGAGGTCGTAGCTTCGATGTTACTTCGTCACGTTTTTAGGTGTTTATTTGGTTTCAGTGGGAAACGGAGTGTCCTAATATTAGGTTCCTCTTCCTATCCTGCAATGTGCGGCGTACAGCGTGGAACTGATTTAGTTTCATATTGTATCCCTCATATAATAGAGATGCTTACTATTGAGGACGTATTTCTTAACAAGGATACTATGGAGCTCCGAATCCGTAACCGTAACCAAATCGAATATAAAAATTACAGATAATTGGATATTGGGATAATTTGGGATAATTTACATAGATTTTGAGACATTCGAAAGAATAATTATATTTAAATGTTTTCTATTTCCCTGCTTTGACATTCAAAACACGGCGTTGAGTTCTGAAAACAATATATTCCAATATAATTTGTCGTTATTTTTAACACAATTTTACTAAGTCGAATTGTAACTATGTACCTACCTAATAGAATCTACGAATCTGAATTACACGCACTTCGAATTGTTGCATCATCAGGAAACTTGCCAATTGTATGTAGATGAGATGACAATACAATGTCGGAAAAAGCTAACCAAATCTTCACATGGGGCTGTTGTAACATGCCAATAGAGGGCGAGGCGTTCTTACAATGTAGCATATGCAAGGTGAGTTATCATCTTAACTATCTAAACATTAATACGGGCAACGATAATGATCAACCTTAGAAGTGTCCATCATGCGTGATCACTAAGCAAAGAAGTGGTCAAAGTGATGATACACCGGTACGGCTCACTACGCGTCAAACGGTCCACAAAGCAACGGCAAATGGCAATGTCATCTCCTCCACAATCTTCCAGTGATACCGTCTCACTTGCTTGTATTAAGGATACTATAAGTGAGGTAGTTAAGCTTGAATTGCAAAACCTATCATCCGAAATTAATAAAAATTTTGCTAATATGATTACTCAAGAGTTTCGGTCTATTAAAGAGGAAATAATAGAAATGAAGGAGTCTATGCAATTCTTGAACTGTCAATACGAAGATATTCGAAACGACCAAAAAGTGTATTGGACTGTTTCTCAACTTGGCTAAGGCATTTTATACTGTCTCTGTTCCCACCCTTCTAGCCAAGTTATTCAAGCTGGGAATGAGAGGTGTCTGCCATAAATTATTTGCTGACTACCTTACCAGCAGATCACGTGTAAAAATAGGCTCTGAGAGTAGCTGTGAGAGACGTCTCCGTTTCGGTATTCCACAGGGGAGTATACTGGGTCCATCTCTTTTTAGTATATACATAAATGACCTTTGTTCTTTGCAAATCCAAAATTGTAAAATAATATCTTACGCAGATGACACCGTGCTCTTATTTGACGGTGACGACTGGGAGAGTGTTAAAGATATTACAGAACGCGGTCTGTGTAGGATTATGAATTGGCTTGATAATAATTTACTAACGCTTAACCTAAATAAAACAAGATACATTACATTTAGCACCAAATTATCCTCCCAACCAACCTCATCTTTCCAAACCCAATCGCACTCATGTCAAAACTTTAATCTATCCAATTATAATAGTTGTGAGTGTAAAACAATTGAAAAAGTATATCAAATTAAATATGTTGGTGTGATTGTCGATCAGCATCTAAGGTGGGATGCTTACGCAAGTGTTTTAGAGCTTTAGCAAGGATTTTTAAGACCCTGCGACACTTGGGTTCTTTTGACTTTATAACTATAATATACGACCCTACGACCGAGTTATATAATTATAGTAGAGTGCATTCGGTTCGCAACATTTTCCTGCTTTTACTAAATTAATGGAAATCAAGCAAGAAGCTTAATAATAATAAAACTAGCCAAAAACGAACTAACCCATTAGGCATTGTACCGTTAACTAAGAAAAGACTTACTCAAAGATTTTCTTTATTCTTAGGCCAGTACGTTGCAAATTAGGTTACCATGCAAAAATAATAAAAATGTTAAGTCCATTAGATTAATTCATCAGAACATCTTTTGCTTGACGGGGGGCAAGCAGCTAGAGCTGGAATTATTCATGAACTCGGAGGAAATTAGTATTTTGTGTATTACTGAACATTGGTTAAAGGTGAACCAGCTCATGTTTAATTTCAGAAACCACCGGGTAGGAAGCTCATTCTGCAGAATCAACACAATACACGGGGGGTCGCTTATAATATTAAACAAGAACCTTAAGTTCAAGGAACGGAAAGATATTGTGTCCCTTTCTGTAGAATGTTCTATCGAATTAGCGTGTGTTCAATTAGAGCAATTCATTGTTATATGTGTATACAGACCTCCCTCCGCCAATTTAAAATTATTTTTAGAAGTAATGGATGAGGCCTTAAGCAAACTTACCAAGTCGGGTAAGCCTTTGTTAGTGTGTGGGGACTTTAATGTTAATATTTTGGAAAGTTTAAGTCCCACCATTAATTTATTAAGTCTTTTTAAGTCACACAATTTACTTAATTTATTTATGGAGCCAACCAGAATAACTCCTACGACTAGTACTTGTATAGATAACATATTTACTGACATTATTCCATGCTACAAAAGCATTATTAATAAATTGGATTCTGACCACTCTGGTCAGCTAGTAGAATTCTATAGTAAGAAAAAACAGGTGGCTAAGAAAAGAATTGCTTTTGTACCTGTCACAGCTAGTCGTTTGGAACGTATGAGAGTTAGTTTACTAACTAATTTACTAGTTTTAGATATAACTTTACCTCCCAATTCTTTGTACAATTCTTTTTTTTACTCTTTTATTAATAAATTTCATTCAATATTTACTCCCAAAGAGATTACAATTACTGATAGTCCTATCTTTGGAGACTGGGCCACAGCAGGTATTTATAAGAGTAGGGAGACACTGTATATGTTATATTATGAAAAACAGTTTAATAGTGGTGAAGAGTTTAAAGAGTACTTAAAATCTTACTCTAAAATTTTCAAAAGAGTTTGCAAAATTGCTAAATCTTTATTTATTAAAACAAAAATCAGAAATAGTAATAATAAAATTGAAGCCACTTGGAAGGTTGTTAATGCCGAGACTGGGAGAACTAGGGTGAAAGATTCTAATTTTAAACTTAGTATTGACGGTCACATTGTTGATTCCGATTTGGAAGTGGCCATTGCATTTGAAAAGTTTTTCTCTACTTTCCCAGTCAGTCTAACAAACGATTTAGGTTCTTCCACCACTATTGCAGAATCGTTAATTAAAGACAATGTTCCCGAATTTTATAATGGTTTCGTTTTCCGTCATGTAAATTATTCAGACATTAGTGTAGCTTTCAAATCAATTAGTATGAAAAAGACAGCCGACTTGTGGGGTGTCTCAGTTAATATCATAAATTCTTTAATTGATATTTTGATTCCTGATTTAGTTACAATTTTTAATAGATGTATTGATTGTGGAGTGTTTCCTGATTTGATGAAATATAGTAAAATAACTCCATTGTTTAAATCAGGTAGTACGCAAGACCCTACAAATTTCAGACCGATTTCAGTACTACCTACGTTTAGTAAAATTTTTGAAAAGCTGATACTCAGTCAGCTTCTTACTTATTTTAATAAAAATAAATTACTGCACACAGGTCAATTTGGTTTCACTCGTGGAAGGTCAACATCTGATGCTGGGGTCAAATTATTAGAGAGTGTATTCGCGGCTTGGGAGGAGTCACGTGATGCCTTTGGGGTGTTTTGTGACTTATCCAAAGCATTTGATTGTGTGCAGCATAAAACTCTTATCAGGAAGCTACACCACTATGGTATAAGAGGCATTGCTTTGGATCTTCTCACTTCTTATTTAAGTGATAGGATTCAAAAGGTAAATGTCAACGGGAAACTATCACACGGGTCACCTGTAGCATTGGGGGTGCCACAAGGCTCTATTCTGGGTCCGTTTTTGTTCCTTTTGTACATTAATGACTTACCTCACCTTATGAGAGATATCTGTGAAATGGTGTTGTTTGCAGATGATACATCTTTAGTTTTTAAGGTTAATAGACGGCAATTGGAAATTGACGATGTAAACAATGCTCTTTCTAGGATATTACACTGGTTTAGTGCCAATAACTTGCTTTTAAATAGTAGTAAAACTAAATGTATCAGGTTCTTTACTAAGAATGTTCAACAAGTAGAAACCAGGGTTTTGATGAACAATAAGGAACTTAAAGTAGTTAATGAAACTGTTTTCTTAGGTATAACATTAGATGCTAAGTTACAATGGGGTCCGCATATAGAAACTTTATCTGGTAGACTTAGTTCGGCAGCGTATGCTGTCCGTAAGATTCGTCAACTGACCGATGTTGACACCGCGCGTTTAGTATACTTCAGCTATTTTCATAGCATTATGTCTTACGGCCTATTACTTTGGGGTAGTGCCGCTGACATAGATACCATTTTTGCGCTCCAAAAACGGGCTGTCCGAGCAGTCTATAAAATGGGTCCACGGGAGTCACTAAGGAATAAATTCAAAGACTTTAACATCCTCACACTACACTCCCAATATATTTACGACAACTTAGTATATGTGCATAAGAATATTAATAAATTTAATAAAAACAGTGACCTCCATCAATATAATTTAAGAAATAAAAATAAGCTTGCTGTGCCCTTCTCTAGGCTCCATAAAGTGTCTCACTCATTCGTAGGTCAAAGTATACACTTTTATAACAAACTTCCAAACGACGTGGTTAATTTATCACTGAACAAATTTAAAAAAGTGGTAAAGCACAGGCTCTGCCAAAAAGCTTATTACTCTGTTAAAGATTATGTTCGCGATAAAGATGTTTGGAAATGAGTTGCTCTATTTCTAAGTTAAAATTGTTAATTGTGATTTATAACAAATGTTGGCATTTAAAAAGAGTGGCCATGAGTTTCTTTGCCTGTATCTTCTCATGAGCTCAACCATTTGAACGGGCTTTTTTCAAGTCAAAATTGCACATTTTTTTTTGGTTATTTTGTTCTGCATTTTTTTATCTTTTATGACATGTCCAAGTGAATGTTAAGCATTTTTATGGAATAAAGATATTTTGACTTTGACTTTGACTTTGACTTTGAAATAAAATCAATAAAAAGCTAAACCTTCATAAACTTAATTATTATAAAACAAAGAAAACAATAAACGAATGGTTACACACAGTGCCGGTTTTAGCACTACCGGCGCCCTGGGCGAAGTTTTTTCGGCGCCCCCTAACTACAATTCAATAACATACAAAAAAGGGAATGGGTACAACGAAATAACCATCTATTTAAAAAAAATAATGAAAAAAAACTAATAAAATTTCACTTCTTCTAGCCTTTCTATCTGCAAACTCTATTAAAAAACCCTCCTCGGATAGAAAATCGCAGGCAGCAGGTAACAGGTCAAACAGTTCTCCATAAGACTCCCCGTACTCCGTAATCAAAGACTACGATCACTTTGGTTTTTTTTTTAGATCTTAGACCATTTTAAAGGGCATCAAGTCCCCTAAGCCGCACCGAGCAGCAAATACCCTAACTACGCCACTGCAGCGAGGAGACATCTTTGCGCAAAGCGCCCTAAACGGGCGTCTACGGCGCCCTTTTTATCCGGCGCCCCTGGGCGGTCGCCCAGCCTCGCCCTACCCTAACGCCGCTAGTGGTTACACACGCTAGACTATGATGAAATAAAAGATATTATGAAGGTGACAGAGTAACAAAAAATAAATAAATAAATAAATAAAATAAAAGGTGATTTATTTAAATATCTTTAGCATATTAATAAATATAATAATATGTACATATATTTTTGCAGTATTATTTTATCCCCCCTACTTACTAATACTTATTTATATTTTATATGTTACTATATTTACTTATATTTTATGTCATTTATATATTATACTAGCGGCCCCCTCGCGGTTACACCCGCGTGAACTATGTTATTATTAATTTCTGTCTCCATGACTACGTCCTATGACGTCTATGCAAAATTTGAGAATCCTAGCATTTGTAGTAACGAAGTTTCATACAAACTTTCGACCCCAAAAACAACCCCTTAGAAGTCGAATATTGCAAATTCCCGTCTTAGCGAGCACCTACGTCCTATAAGTAACTCCTATGCAAAATTTGAGATTCCTAACACTTGTAGTTTCTGAGATTTCGTGATGAGTGAGTGACCTTTCGATTTTATATATATAGATTCTTATAATTTTAATATATTACATCACACCTATTGCATTTAAAATTTATATTAACTTTATATAACTTACTAGTGGACCCGAAGGCGGCTATGCCCGCTTGAGCTATAAGAATATTTATTAAATATATTTATAAAATTATTTTCAGTTTTCAATAGAGAGATGCGGTAAGCAAGCTCATTTTGGGTGACGTTTTCTAACAACAAACTTTGCAAAACGTTGCTTAGCAACGACAGTTGTTATTAACATGGCGGAACAAATTGTATGTCAAATTAATAAGTATTTTAATATATATGTATATATCGAAAATATTACAAATATAAGAAAAAAAAGTATCCTATGTTCATCCCGAGACTCTCAAGTATCTCTATATGAGTATTTTTTCACAATTAAATTAGCGTTTTGGGCCTGATTGCGTAAAAGACAGACAGACAGACAGACAGACAGAGTTACTTTCGAATTTATAATATAGGTATGGATAAGCACTTGTTATAACTAAAATCCAATAATAGATCCGCACGGCAATCCTTGGATATCTCCGCACGGCAATCCTTGGATATCTCCCTACAGGGAATCCTAGTGAGATATCCAAGGTGCAAATGAAAAAAATTCTTGGTGAAAAAATAAAAATAAAATTTTCTTGGTGAAAAAATAAAAATAAAATTTTGTCCTTTGTCACTTTTTGCAACTTAGAATTTACTTCTATGCAGTTTTAGTTGTAAGGACAAATTTTTACTGTGATTGTTATTAGGTAATCTTTTTCTCACACAAATATTTGCATGCGGAGTTTCTCGTAACAAACATATGTATAGTTCTTATATTTTTTAAGATATTGATAAACCAAACCAATAAATAAATAAATACAATATACAGATGGAACCTAGGACTGCCTACTGTTCCTTACATTCGTTCGATTAATGTGCAAAACCCACACAGCAGGGAAGACAGAAGGAACCTATTATTAAGACACTTCGTTCCCCATTTTCCGCGTGTTGACTGGAGAAACTCAACACCGATTATTTTTTAAATTACTTATATCATTTTCTGTATTTAAAATTCAGAAGAAAGGGGGGCAAAAGAAGTGTTGTAATGGGAACGGAGTGTCTCTATACCAGGTTCCCAGTTTTCTCTACCTACCCAGTTATAGCGTGAAGCTAAATTCTGATTAGCAATTGATTATCTGTAAACATCAAAGGTGAACGTATCGCATCGAAATTGAGCTATAAAACAAATTACCGCGATATTTTTAAACAAACTAGTGCTGCCATCATTTTATGTTTATAAAGGACATTATTTATTTTTTAGCTTTAAGCTGCACTCCGCATATAACAATGTAGGCAAAAGGAACCTAGTATTGAGACACTCCGTTCCACTCTTTTCGCTCAAGTTTAGAAACATTCTTGGGTCGAATCGCGGAGTTCATCGCAGCGCTTTGATTTATTACCGGAATTGGAAAATGGAAATAATTCGTTACTCTGAATGGGAATCGAACCCACACATATTGCGCTTACATTAGACAAGAATTAAATAGTCATGATAGTTTTTCATTATAATTTTAAATTAACAACCTTTTCTTTTTTTAGCTTGCTGTATCGCTGTATCCCCCAAAAAGAATGTAACAGGATAGGCAGAGGGAGGCTGATAGGCTGATGGAATCACCTAATCACCGCACTTGCAGTCAGTTGCTGTCACACTCCTTCTTTCATCTTCTTATTAAATTATTTATAATAATTATATATTACTTAAACCACTGGTCACCCTACAAAGAACACGCGCGAAAGCACATGGCCCCTACAACGGAAACTACCGATAAACTGTACAACCTGTTCTCCCGAAATAGATTTACCAAAAAAATATGATCCTGGTAACGCAGTGAGACGGCGCCTGACTCTGGCACGTCGGTTGTGGGTTCGATCCCATTCGGAGGAATGGATTTGCTACTAATTACACTAGGCTCCCTTCATATGTCTCTAGAAAGGCGGTCGCGCGCACGCAGTTCTTCCCGCGTAGAATTTACATCCCACTTGAATTACGGGATAAAAAGTATCCTATATGTTGTTATATAATCCCCTCTATGGTTCAGTGAGTCCCATAAAAATCCGTTCAGCTTTTCTAAGATAATCTATCAGATATTTGTAGTATAATAATAAATTCTAAGATAAGGACAGAAAGACGCGAATAAGTGACTACGCAGTACAAGACACAGATATTTTAGGATCACAGACAGACACTTCAATTTTATTTAAAAATAATTTTGAACTTTCTTGTAATCTGTGTGCCATAACTATACCATAGAGTTTTATTGTTCACGCTGTATTACATACTAACTAAAGGGTTTCACGCATTGTCTAATGCGTGTTGAGTGGCGTAACTAAACACGCAGTGCCTCCAGAATTCAGCAGAAAGTGAGAAATGGAAGTGTCCTAACACTAGGTTTCCAGGCAGGATACAGCAAGGAGCTTCAAAAAAAGAACATAACCTTAGTTTATTTTAAGTAAACGTTAAGTTCCATTAAACGCCGTTTGCTATCTATTTAATAATAATAGTTCAAATCCCTAAATGGATGTCGAACCTGCTACTATAACTTCCAACAGATTTTTTTACTACAAAGTGATGAAAATAAAACACAAAAATAATTGCTAAAACATATTTTATTACTTTGGCACTTTATTCTTTGGCTACAATTTGTCTGTAATATAATTATAATTACAATATTTAACGTGTTCAGACTAGAATTAGGTATAAATATTTATACATTATTTAATACTTATATAAAAAAACCGGTCAAGTGCGAGTCGGGCTCGCCCGCCTAGGGTTTCGAAACGTGACTTGGAAGAGTTGACAAACTTATTTTGCAGACGTATAGGTACACTCATTATGTATGAAATGAAATAGAAAATTGTAATTATTTTTTTCTAATATACATACTATACCTATGTATATTTTTTTCCTCATTTTATTTCTGTCGCTTGTACTGTATATTCTTGTTAGTTTTTTTTATTGTAGTTCTACAAAGTAAAAGTACTCTATTTCATACAAAATGTAGTGAAAACGATGAAAATACGCTCGTATCTTTTGATTTCGTTAACTTACTCTAAGGGACATTAGAGGTACATTATTATAATTCTTATAATAATGTCAAAATTATTTTAATTGTCTAACTCTAAACTATAAATATAACTACCACTAGGTCTAAATGTTGGATGGAGTGGGAATCGAACCCATACAATCGAATTAACTGTAATTTACTAATAATATCTTACTAATATTATAAACATCCTCACGATGTTTCATGCAAAAACTGCATGGAACTGAATGGATTTATATGAAACTTTACTTTATTAATGTAACTTATACAACAAAATAAAGCGTAGGTTGCATTTTCTGTAAACATATAGTATAATTTGGTTATAATATAACTATAACTTTAAGCGGGCGAAGCCGCTACTAATTTGTAATTTAAAAATATAACTTCAATCAAAAATAAATTATGATTGTAAATTCTGTTCACTTTTCAATTCTAATGCCCATACATGTTGCGGCCACCCTGTTCTGCCTTTGCCTTTTTTCTCGGCATTCTGTAAAAGAAAAATAAAGTTTTTGTTATCGTCATAATCTTATTTTCTACACTAACTAGCACAATTATTTTTAAATTCACTGACTGTTGCTTTGATAACGACTTATGTCCAAAATTGTGCGGTACGTAACTACGAATTACCTTAACCTAACACTAGGTTCCCTCTGCCTACCCTGCGATATGCGGGAAAAAACGTGAAGCTACAATAAAACGAATATTTTTCCAAAGCAGTCCTTTCAACACACGAATCTGGAAGATTGCCTGGTTATGAGGCGGAACTTAACGCCGCGCTTTAACATATCAGTGCGGAGGAATGAAACTAAATCATAATAATCATCCCCGTCAGTTTGCGTATTGACATCATGGGGCAAAACGGTAGCATTTTTCACTTGGATGTTATTGTTGTAGCAAAAGTGGCGTAACCTACATTTTAGAAGAATTTCTATTCCATACAGAGGCTGTCGTGGCGCAGTGGAGAGTGACTGTAAGCACGGCACATGGTCGTGGGTTCCATGGGTGGTTATTCCCCCACTCGCGGGGTAGAATTGAGAATTAGTTAGAAAGTGGGGAACTGATGATTAATGGGAACGAAGTATTTGAACACTAGGTTTCAGCGTGAAGGATACAGGATACAGTGTGAAGTTAATAAAAAGAATAATAAAAATAGATTTTATCAGTACAGTTATTACGCAAATACTAATTTTAAATTTACTACTTATTTATTTATTTATTAGGCAAGTCAACGTAACATACAAAAGATACGAACATTTAAAAAAGTACAAAGGTTTAAAAATGTTTTACATTGTACATCACACTTACAGGCTAGCTCAACATGACTATAACTAAAAGCAGGTATTCTAAAACTTTATATCCTACACCTAATTTAAAAACAATTAAAAATGATTCTACAACCATACTACCAAAATTTAAAAATAAAAAAATATATACGTATATAGATATTACATTAGTTAAAAAATATATAATAAAAGTAAACAACAAATAATAATAATGTCAAAAAACAGTTCTCTATTCACATTGTAACAAATATTTTTTAATTTTTCTTTTAAATAATGTACCCGAGTCTCTAAAAATATCAATATTTGCCAGCTCGGTTTATAGGGACTTTTCTACTTAGAAAAGTGTATTTTTTCTTTGTTCGTACTCTCGTACTCTTGCATTTTGTCTTGGTATAGCATAATTATTTTTTTTTCAAACAGTTTACTTATATAGTTTTACTTTAGGAACGCCACGTGTTCCTGATTATGTAAGCGGCAGTATCCGTAAAAAAATGTTTTTTCTTTAATTTTTTACCCCAAGCGTGCCACTTCTTGTGTTAACTTTAAACATCCGTGAAATCGATATTTATGTTGTAATTTGTAACAAACGTACAGCTTGTGTCTTAGGGAACAGCGACTGACTGGAGTTCGATCCCAACTCGGACCTTGATATCAGTGGAAAGTGGGGAGCGAGTGGGGACGGAGTGGATTTACACTGCGTTCCCTCTTCCTATCCTGCTATAGGTATGCGTTATGTAAAAAAAAACAATATTTAGGTCAATTTTTACCTGCACGTTACAAAATTAGATTTGAAAGTAAACAAAAGATAAAATATTTCCCGTTAGCGGCCATCTGGTTTTTTTTAAGCGTGCAATAAAAATACAGGACGAGAAATATACATTCCGTATTAACCTGATAGTTCCGATGGTTCAGTGCTTACTTTGTTTATTGTGAACTGTGAGTTCGTATATTTGTGAGTGTCGATTCAAAGCTAGTAGTGCCTAAAGAATTCGGCGGAAGTGTCTTAACACTAGGTTCCCAGGTTCCCCTCTGCCTGTCCTGCTATGTGCAGGATACAGCTTGAAGCTACGTACATACAACTTTAATGTTATAATAATAAGCTTCATGCTGATACAATTTTTAAAAGTGAG
Source organism: Heliconius cydno galanthus (assembly GCA_036379175.1). NCBI lineage: Eukaryota > Metazoa > Arthropoda > Insecta > Lepidoptera > Nymphalidae > Heliconius > Heliconius cydno. The sequence continues at coordinate 157,401 of JAKRZM010001278.1, forward strand.
TTAAATTGAATTTCTTACATTTCAATGTATAAGTAGTTACGATAAACAAATTCACGGAAATGAAGTAGTTTCATGTGAATTGCGAATTGCCAATCACAACAACTGAGTCACGGGGGTGTTTATTCAATATAATTATATTTAGTTAGAAGCCAGACGCCTCTTTATAGCGCGTTAGTAATCTAATAATGGAAACACATGGCCCTATAAAATGTTCCTACAAAATATTATCTAATTTGTGTTGCTTTCATATGGAATTTTATTTAATACTAGCTTTTAGCGTGCTTGAATATTATTTTGTTTTAGGCTGTATCCCGCAGGTATCATGGTAGACAGAGGGAACCTGGGAACCTGGGAGTAGCAGGTATCGTTAAGACTTGGACTTCCGCACTTTCCGCTGAAATGTGGAGACTTTACGTGTTTAGTGGCGGAACTCAACGCCGTGCTTTGCCTTGTTACCAGAGCGAGAAAATGAAAATGTCATGAAAATGTCTGTCGCGTTTACAATCGCACACTCACGACTAGCATCATATTATCCACCTTTCAGTCGCGCGGTCTTGTACAAAAGAAAACATAGGTTTACTAATATTATAAAGCTGAAATTTTATATGCTTGATATACGCGCTAATCTCAGGAACTACTGGTCCTAATTGAAAACTATTTATCGAGGAATAACCTTCTTTATATGTGGCGTGGTAGAGACTAATCGTCAAACAATATTCTTTTGCTTATGCAGCCCGACTGCATATTGTTTTTTTAATATAATTTATAGCAAGATGGGCAGAATGGACCACTCCGCAGCAGTAGAGTTAAAACACTCCGATCTTGATCTTTGAATAAAACAAGAACATAACGCAACGGTGTATGTATTGCACTAGGTAGTAGGTAGTGGGTAGTAGCCGTCACGTTAGCCCCCAGTCCACTATACATTATAATTATTTATATGAATACAGATAACCCGTCCGTCTGTCCGTCTGTACGGCGCCAGTGCACTTGAAACACATGCATGTTACTTGAGAAAGTCAAGTGGAACTTTTGTGGGATACATTTAATCTTCTAATCTAATAGTTATCTAGGTTGTGGGTTCTATTCCTAATCGTGGGAATGAAGTACTTTCATTCCTCTGATAAATAGGCAAAGCGCCAGGTCCGCTACTCGACATGCAATTACAAAATTGGGCACATATAAATAATAGAGGCCAGTATATAATATTTTTCTTTCCTCGCTCCGATGACGAGGCAATGCGCTGCGTTGAATTCCGCCTACAAGCAATGCCTCCAGAATTCGGTGGAAATAATGGAAACGGACTGTCTTAACACTTGTTCCCTTTATCTATTCTGCTATGAGCGGGGTACAGCGTGAGGCTAAAATAACAAATAAGATTTGAACCTGTGATTCAACATGCCGTCGTCTCGGCGGTGTATGGTGAAGTTCAGCTCTGAACCCTCCGGCCGGTTCTCCATCAGTCTCTAACACTTTGAGGAGGTAAGAAATGTATGAAGTCGCCAAGCGTAGAGTTTTTATCTGGATGGAAAAGAAATTTGTGTAAATTTAGTTTGTTTTTCAGTTTCACGCATTTTCACGCAGAACAGAAGCTGACATTTAAACTTTCATTTTATGTTTAGCTTGTTATTTTAATTTATATGTTTGTAGAATTATAAAACGTTATTATAATTTTTTTCAGGTTAGTCGCTGCGCAGGTTCGATTCGCACTCGAGGAGATCGATTATTTAATATTTTCAGTTCCTCACTTACAGCAGAAGCCTGTTTCTCTGTTTCAACCTCTTTTCCCGCACAGCAGTGTTGGTTTACAAGAAGACACCTAGTCTATATAGTCATATGTCAACGCGAAGATTGTGGGTTCGATTCCACTGGGGAGAATGAACTATTTCCATTTCTCCACTCTGGTAACAAGAAAAAGTCCACTCAACAGGCAATATCTCGGGCGGTTCGTGGGAAAAGGAGTGTTTTAACACTAGCTTTATCTCAGCTTCTGTCACAGCAAATCCAATACACCTACCGTCTACATAAGAAATAAAACTATTTTTTTCTATTTTTTGTCAGATTTAGTCAAAAAAAATTAAAGAAAAATAAAACGAACCTTAGTCATCTTAGTGTCGGGTAGTACACTCGGTATACGGTCCCTTAGTTTCGAAAATGCGGTATTGATGCTCTGCGATCTCGGTCGCACCATCTGACAATAGTATAGGTTAGAGTGAGACAGATATATGTTTGTTGCTACCCGACAGTAAAATAACTAAAGTTAGGTATTATTGTATAACTTTATCTATAAATTAAATTATATAAATGTTGTTTTTTTTTAATATTAAATATAGGTATACTATTTATTGAAAACTGACACTGTACTGACAATACTGACATTCACGAGCCTTTAAGATATAAAATATTTTAAATTTTCCATTTAAAAATATTTTTTTTAATTTGAAGGCAGAGGGAACCTAGTGCTAAGACTTTCGAGACATTGCGTGTTGAGTGGCCAAACTTAAGACCCTTTGTGTTGTGACCACAGCGGTAATATACTAATATTTAATTCCACCTATTGGGAGTCGAACTCACGACCATCGCGTTCACGACATCCTCAGAAATTGCGGTTATATTAGAATTATTTTCATTTCCCCGCTCTAATAAAATAAAACGTTGAAAAAATGGCTTAGAGTTCCGCAATTCTTTTCTTAACAAACATCCTAAATGCAGTTTCCCACTCGGGGGATGTTATATTTAGTATTTTCTGACTCTGGTGACGAGGCAAAGCACGGCGTTGTGTCCCGCCATTTAAAATGTGGAATGGAATGTCTTAATCGGAAACGAAGTGCATGTCACTAGGACCCTTCTGTCTATACTGCTATGTGCGGGATTGGCGTGAAGCTTAAAAAACAACTTACTTTAGAAAGCTTAGTGTCCGGCGGCACATTTGGTATACATTCTCTTAAATCCGTAAAAGCGGTGTTTATACTCTGCGTTCTCCGTCTCTCCTTTTTATTGGCTGTGGTCCTCCTTTTAACCACTCGCACAAAAGATGGTGGAGGTCTATCGTATCTAGGTAACTGCATTTCGCAATCTAGAGCTAAAAAAATTTGAAATTAAGACATATCTTCACGCTGTAAAGGGAACGCAAAGCAGGATAGGTAAACCTAGTGTTAAGACACTCCGTTCCCCGTGTAACACCATAGGAGCTAGAGGTGCTTTGAGGACCTATAAGGGACATAGGCCATTTCACAGTTGGTGGAACAAAATTTCTACAAAACCTCTCAGTAGTAGAATGCCGCGTATGTAGGTAATTGGGGCACCAATTTTTTGTTTAGGACAGATTCCCTCCGATATTTACCTGGATTGTTTTGTGGATAACTGTGATGCATCATATTATTGTGGTACCCGTCGTAAGTTTCATTCGTCGTCATTTGTATATCTTCATAACCTGTAACAAAGTACCTATTTATAAAGTGGAATGTACTATGTACTTACGTACTAAATTCCACTTAACAATAATTTTATCTGTATGACAATGACTTGAAAATTTGACAGAGTTCACTCCGCCTAACTTGTTATATATACTTATGTCCTTTATAGCAGGACTCGAACCTGCGCCTCGTGGAAACCGCAAAGCAGGTAGGCAGAGGGATCCTTGAAACTAGGTTTCCAGGATCCCTCTGCCTAAGTAAGATACTCCGTTCCCGTTTCAGGAGGCGCACGTTCGAGTCCTGCTGCGTTCAAATTTTTATACGTTTTCTAAATACGTATTCTTCTTGCCTAAGTGTGAAATAACACTTTAAAAATGTTAAAAATCCTAAAATACAAAACTAAATCCAAGAGTTACATAGACATCCCTCCTGAGAACTCTGTTTTGAACTTTTTTGGTGCCTTTTTTTTCATACGTATCCTGCACATAGCAGGAAAGGCAGAGGCAACCTGGAATCCTAGTGTTAAGATACTCTATTCCCATTAAGACATATTCTTTCGGGGAACGCGGAACGTGTCTTAACTCTAGACTCTCTTTGCCTACCCAGCTATACCTATGGGCATACAGCGTGGAGCTAGATGAAAAACAAAAGTTTCTGTAAAGCGTGACTGGAAACAGCTTTGAAAAATATTTACTTTTCTTTCATCATTAGCTATGAACATGATAATGAAAAAACACCTGTTAAAATAAAATTATTTTATATACGTAAGTATTACGTCTGGCCAGGGCTGTTGTGACGTCTGTTTGTTGGGTTATTATGTTTAACTAGTTTTTTTTATTTTTTATCTTCTTTAGCGTTACTCTGTATCCCGCACGTAGCACGATATGCGGAGGAATCCTGAAAACCTAGTGTAAGACCACTCCGCTCCCATTAAGACACTTCCGTTCCCCATTTTCTGCCGAATTCTGGAGAAGAAGAAGAATTGAAGAATTGAAAATATTCAATATTTAAAATCCTCGGCTGGGAATCGAAACCACAACCTGTCGTTACAGTTGCACTCTTGTGTCCCTGCGCCGCGACTGGCTTCATTTTTAACTTAAGATTGTATTAAACTTCTTTCACTTAAAAATTGTCGACGTGCGTGGCGAATTTACTTTACCGATTTCTTTTATTACATTTTACATATGAAAATAATTATTACCATAGTTCCTGCCTATATAGTTGCTTGTATCGTGATACATATCGTGGGAATCGAACTCGTGACCTTCACCTCCAGGCCAGTATACGCCGCCATTCATTGGACTACCTGTTAACAAAAAATGATTATAATCACACTAAATGAGAGACCAGCTGTGGCGCCAAACTCCTCGACCGATTATCATGAGATTTGATGGAAAAAAGGAGGAACTAAATCTATAGGTATTTCATACAAAAAATAATTACAATTGTACTTAATTTCTTCAACTTTTATTAGTTGTGCCGTTGACTTCCAATTATGAAATTCGCATGGAACCTCCGGAAGGAGAGTCCAACTCACACTTGGCCGTTTATTCTATTACTTTCGAATTATTTTGGAAATCTGATTCATTTCACGTTATATCGTTTCAGAGAAATGAAATTAATAACCAATTTACGGCTATTCAATTTTGCTATAGGTAACGGAGTGATATATTTCAACTTTTTCAATTATCAGGAAGAAGAAATTGGAGTTCCTAAACAGTAAGATCCCCTACTGATCGTACCTTGATGCGAAGGTTGGCAGTAGAACGCAGGTTCATATCTGTCGAAGCCTTCATCAGATGGAGAAGTGCTGCCGTAGCTTGACATTTTACCTGTCAAATATTTAAAAAGTATTAGGCATTTTTAGTGTTATTTCACACTTTTTTTAAATAACGAATTTTTTATATCGTAAGAGGATTTGAATTCGTACCTCTTGGAAGCCGTCCAAACGCTCTGAACACTAATCTGGCGGATTTTAATTGGGAGGCACCAATTTCGTTCATTAATTTAGCCCACGATAAAGCCAGCTAGGTTAGATAAAGCTTTATTAGAAATTTTACCTATACCCTCGAAAATCGAAAATAGCCCACCAATGTTTGCGATTCATGCTGATTTTGACTGGTCACACCCAATTTTGATAATGGGTATTATCCGATCCGACTATTAGGGCGCCGTCCCGCAGCAAAATGCGTGTGACTATAAACGTGACTTAACTCTAGGTTCCCTCTACCTACCCTGCTATATGCCTAATATAGCGTGAAGCTAAAAAAAAAGAAAAAAAATACACTTGTTCCTAAACTGTAGCTTCAAGTGCTTGAGTTAAAAGTAAGTTATAAATAAACTTGGATTATCTTTCCACTCGTTACAGTCGATGTTTTAACTTCTAATTGATAGTTTTAGTTTTTTTATAACTATATTTATTTTTAAGCCCCGACGCAGAAACTCCCCGTGGTGTTATGAGTTGGACCTGTAACCTGTAACCTGTAACCTATAGTCCAGGTTCCCCGCGCCACGACGACCTCTATACTCGTAATACGTAGATATATTTCTATAATATTTTGATAAATGGTGGGTAACATTAAATTTTTATTATATTAACATCCGTCAACCAATATAAACAAACGTAAGGTTGTCTTTACACGCGGCTAAACTATATATTTTAACTCTTTTAAGCTTCACGGTGTATCCCGCACATATGTAGCGTGGTAGGCAGAGGGAATCTAGTGTTAAGATATTCTGGTCTCCAAGCAGCGCAGAATTAAGGTACATTGCATGTTAAGAAATGATTATAAACATAAATTTCTTAATGGGAACTGAATGTCTTAACACTAGATTTCTAGGTTCCCTCTGCCTACCCTGCTGAATGAAGTTGACAGAAAAAAAAGAAAAGTCCAACTCCAAGAAAGGCCATCGCTGCACTGCGGCGTCTGCTTGTAAGTGTAAGTAACGCCACTCAACAAGCGAAATTAAAAAAAAATATATGGGCAAATTGGGTGGGAAGTGAAAGGAACGTGAAACCAAAAAATGCGCGTTTTAATTATCGCACCGTATGTAAACACCCTAAATACATAATTTCATAGTAAACGTGGTTACCACGTGTACAGATTTGTATTTAAAAACATTGCTTCAAAGTCTTCAATACGATATTAATATTATATTCTTTGTTTGAGCTTCATGAATATCACTATCACGATATACTGTAAGCTTCACGCCGTATCCCGCATATAGCGGTGTAGGTCGAGGAACCTAGTGTTGAGGAACCTAGCGCTCTTTGTCTTGTTACGAGAGTGAATAAATAAAACAGTTCATTACACCAAGTGAGGACGGCCCCGTGGCGAAAATGTAGTGGAGTAAATACCTTATTTACTCGACTGCGGCGAAGCGAAAGGAGGGTTAAGTTTTAGTGGGTATGGATGTATATATAAGTCCGTTACTTTGTTCTCTTGTGTCGTTGGATTTGTCTAGATGGCGCGAGTGTTACCTACTGGATTCATATGGTTTCGGCTTACTTACATTTGAGTGGATAAACTTAAAGGAGCGCAAAATACTTTATGTTTCTTAATTCAGAGGATGTGAATTATTAAAACGACTATAAGCGCCACGTTGGGTTCCGCCCCTTAACACGTAATTCACTTCCTAAACTGAAAATATTTTCATAAATATATTTAATATATATTCGTATAGTTCAAGCGGGCGAAGCCGCGCAGATCCGCTAGTTCTTATATAAAATTATAACACTATAGAGGAATAAGGCCAGACATTTATATATTATCAGCATTTATTTATATATTATTTATATATATTTATAGCGCAGGGGTATCCAACCTGTGCGCGAGATACAGCGTGAAGCAACTTATTTATTTTTATTTTAGGGATATTGCAGTTTAGGGACATCTAATTTTACATGATGATTAGGTATCGGTTTACCCAACGATTTGTCAGATTTGGACAGACAAGCTGCGGTACTCAAAGAATTTGTTGTGCGGTACATAAGCCGAAGGGTTTTAACACTAGGTTTCTTCTGCTTACTCTTTTACGAAAATGAAAAAAAAATTACTTACTTATTGCTATCAATCAACGCAATAAATAACACTAAAACATCACTATGTTTTCAACATCACTTAAAAACTTAATTAAACTTTAAACTTAACACTTTTAGTTAATTAAACACAAAAAATATTTTTTAAGTTTGAATTCTCGTTTTGAAAAAAAACGTCCAACTCCGTTCCCTATTATTGATGTACTAAAAGAGACGTCCTGTGGGAACAGACACGCCTATAGGTGGGCAGGGCTTGCGGGAAAGAGACAGATATCATTATTTAATAAGCCACGCCTTTCATAAAGAGTCCCGGATTCAAATATAGTTTTTAGTTAGGTATTTAAAATAAAAAAACCATCCTAGTATTTGTATGTTTATTCGACTTTCACGCAAAAACTACTGAACGGATTTAGATGAAACTTTTCTTTTCTTTGAATATAATTTATACCTCAGAATAACAACAATTTATGTAAACGTTTTATATTATGTGGCTATAATATAACAATAAGCTTTTAAGGGGGCGAAGTCACGTTTGTATCACTGTTAGTACCTAGATATAAAAAGGAATTAGGTTTTTAATTGAGTTTTTGTATCTGTACAAAAAATATATAAAAATTGTAACCAACCAATTTCAAGACATTCTACGCTAGATGGCGGAACTAAACGCTGCACTCTGTGTAATTTAAGCGGAGAAATGTGTTAATTTACCTAATTGGAGTGGAATCGAAGCCGAACTATTATGTTTGTGACGTCAAATTTACGAGATATTGAGAGCCTATGACACGAAAAATTGGAAAAGAGAGTCGGACAGTCTAAGGCAGACTGTACCAGAGCGAAAAAATGAAAATAAATTAGGTATTCCCTCGAGTGGGCATCGAACCCGTGGCCGTCACACTTACAGCCGCTGCGCCACCACGGCCTCAACTAACTCATTAGATTAAAAAGATTTATTAATTTATTTATTGTACTTATTGAAATAAGCTGCCCGCCCGCCCTCTGTATAGAGAATTTGGATTGGTTGAAAATTCTTCCAATGAGAGTTCTTTCTAAAAAATGATTGATCCCGTCGTCATGGTGCGACTGCGAACGCGACGATTCTCACCTGAAGGAATAAAAATATATAATATTTTCATTTCCTCACTCTTATGACGAGGCAAAGAGCAGTGTTGAGTAGTTCCCTAGATAGGTAGGTACTGTTCTCAGGTCCCCGCTGCCTACCCTCGGAATATAGCGTGAAATTGAAGAAGATTGCCCGAGTGGAGATCAAATATAATTGTCGCATTTTAGTCAAACAAGCACCTATTATTCCACCGTACCACAACTACCACAGCGGCCTTGTCTATACGTTTCGCCACGTGAATGTAAAATGATGAAATACAGAGTGTCTTAACACTAGTAGGTTTTGAGTTCTTCGTAATACATAATAAATATGTTTAAATAAATAAAAAAATAAAGAAAGATGCGGCTTTCGTGGTGCAGCGGCACGGTGATCGTAAACGCAACGTTTATGGGTTTGATTACGATGAGGGGGAATTAATTATTTCCAGCTGCTAAGACAAAATGCGTCGTCGTAGAGGCATTGCATGTTGAGTCTTTGCCTCGTTACCAAAGCGGGGAAATGAAAATTAATAAATAAATATTTAATTTGGAGCGCCAAACGCTACAATAACAATAACTATTATAAGTAGTGCTATATAAAAATACTAGCGGACCCGAACGCGGCTACGCCCGCTTGAACTATACGAATATTTATTAAATATATTTATGAAATTATTTTCAGTTTTCAATAGAGAGATGCGTTAAGCAAGCTCGTTTTGGGTGACGTTTTCTAACAACAAACTTTGCAAATCGTTGCTTAGCAACGGCGGTTGTTATTAACATGGCAGAATAAATTGCATGTCAAACTAATAAGTATTTTAATATATTGGTATATATCGAAAATATTACAAATATGAGAAAAAAAAGTATCCTATGTTCATCTCGAGACCCTCAAGTATCTCTGTATGAGTATTTTATCACAATTAAATTAGCGGTTTGGCCCTGATTGCGTAAAAGAAGACAGACAGACAGACAGAGTTACTTTCGAATTTATAATATAGGTATGGATACGGCGTTTAGTAATTTTAACGCATTTCCCGGTGTTAGGGAGTCAGAATCTAGTTAAGTAACTCCTTGCTTTCTGCCCTTTTGCCCTGTTTTATCAATTTGCCTGATTTCATTTAAATTCGAGATTAAGAATACCTACCTATTAATAGGAAGGTAATTTGACAATATCAAATGATTGGGGATACTAACATTTTTACTTATTTTTTGTTACCTTCACGCTGTACCTACGTATCTGCTGCTACCTGCATGTTATTTTAATCACCATGTTATTATGAAACTCTGTAACGTGCTATTTAATTAAAGATACAATTAACTTGGTATGGCTTCTATATAATAAAATGTTCGTATATTATCAACTAGTGATTTTCTCGAACTTCATTTGCGTGGACTTTATAACCCTTGCCATGTTACTTACATTTTCTAGTCGCCGTGCGCAAGCAGGGGTTCATCGATGCGTAGGGATCCTAATTGACGTTTTCCAAAATAAAAGTCAATTATTCATGGCTGCGTGTGGGAATCGAACCCACAATCATACAGCTTCACACTGTATCCCGCACACTGCAGGGAAGACAGAGAAAACCTCGTTTTAGGACATTCCGTTCATCACGACATTATATTTGACTGTCAAAATTGAAACGTCTTAACCAACACTAGATTCACAAATACAAATAGGTCTTTATTAACAAATAAAAATAGGATCGTTAGACAACACACAATAAAACACCAGTCAAATTAAAAAATTAATTCATTTATTAAATTCAATCTTGTAAAATTTCTTCCGATCTGGGAAACTATAACAACTCGAACGAGCAACGGTCGACGTAACATACATACAACTGAAACAAAAGAGAAAAATATTTAAAAAAATATCAATTAATTTTTCTAATTAATTACTGAATTATTATATAATGTATGTTTGCAAAGTACTTAAGATAATGTGAAAATTAATTAAACCCTAATGCAACCCGCATTTTCGTACCTCCAATAAGGATTTTCCAATTGTTTTTAAAAAAAACACTTAAATAAATAACACAAACAATTGTTTTTTTTTAACTCAAGTTATATCCCGATTTCCGCACATAGCAAGTGAGAGGGAACCTGGGAGCCTAGTGTTAAGACACTCCGTTCCCATAAAGATACTTCCGTATCGGACTTTCCCCGAATTCTGTAGGTATGTTGCGTATTGAGTGGCGGAACTCAACACCGCTTACGTACTACGACCATTACCGCAAAGTGTTCCTAACGTCGGGTTTCCAAAAATGTATAAACTTAAATAGGTATATGCGATTAATCTGGTTAAATACTCTTAGTCTTACCTTGAATGATTTAAAAATATATGTATATTCAGTATTTTGAAGATTCTCAGCTCATAAGTGGCAGATTTCTTATAATCAAATATTTATTAATTTATTTAAGGTATAAGTTAAGTCCATATTCCTCACCTTACTCCATAGCTGACACATCCATAGTAACATTAACATAACTGGCCCCCATGTTCTCCCTGTGCCGCGGCGACACCACGTGGCGTTTAGCATTCTCACTGTCTTCTACATCACTGACACACACACCACACTTCAATTTACCAAAATCATAATACGCATACTTATTACGCGACAACATATTTATATTATGCTTAAGTTCCAAATAAAATCGGAAAACATTCTCAGCTGTTGGTTTCTTCTCGAAATGACCGGCGAAAACCAAATGCGTGAGCAAAGAACGAATGGAGTTGAAGACACTTTTGCAAGGAATGCATGTGAACGTGGCACCTTCGGTGTGTAATATGTAGTTACCGTGCATATATACACTTATTATATCACCTCTGTGGGCCTTCAATTTGGCATCGAGCACTAAGTTCTGATGCTCGATACTTGTAAATATATGCTGAATGGATTCAGCGAGATCAGTAAAGGATATCCCACAAAAATCACACTTTACGCCGTCAGATTGGGATATTTTATGAATATCCAATAATTTTTGATCCGTATCAGGATATAAGGCAGAGCGGATCAACTTGGATATAGTTTCGACGTGCAAATTATTTTCAAAATGCTCCACAATTGCGGCGAATGATGGCAACGCAACGTAAGTAGGGCAGATGGAGCATACATAAAAATTGCCGAAACTTGCAAAATATTCCGCTGGGCGACAGTGGTTTTTATACAACAAGTCCAACTTATGGGGAGCCGCGTTACGCAAATGCTTCTTCTGACGGATGTGATTAAACAGAACCTGTCTCGGACCTTTCAAGGTCATGTCACAGCAAGAGCAATAATTAGCGATCTTGCCCGAAGGTTTGATGAAGTTTTCTATGACCACGTGGTCGCGATTGTGCAATGGTTTGCCAACACTGGCTAGGAATTTAGCCCAATCTAGGCTTTTTGGTCCCCATTCATCAGGCACTGATCCATCAGAGTTCTTCATGGTGCGATACAATTTGTCAGACAATCGTCCCAAATGATTCTCATCTAGAATATGCATGATCACATTCTCGTTTGTTTCAATAAAAACTTTGCACAATGAACAGTTTAGGCCGTTCGTGTCACTAATAATACCGTGATTATAGAGGAACTTCGTATTCATGTCTTTAATTTTCTCAATCGTCGAATTTTCCATTGAGAATTTTATATGCTTATCCGATTGCAGGATACAAGCGAGGTTGTGTATGTGCGTCTCACTGAACACATGATTCAAAACACTATCGTAACGGAAACGCAGTGTATAATATTCACATGCTATACAAAAAAATGCCAATTTCCCTGTACGGTCGTCCACTAGAGTTAATAGTTTGTGATCAATCAATAGTTTCACGATATAATTCTCGATGGGACCGTAATAACGGTATTTTTTCACTTGATTCTTGATAGGTCTCTCCGGAGGTTGCTCGGTATCCTCGTTATCAAAGTTCTTATTAGCATCAGCCGCAAAATTTTGATTCACGTTATCCTTAATGCTCATGATTATTGGCGCTACTGAACCTGTTTGGGTGGAGAAATCGATGGACGAAATGTCCTGGCATAGTTTCATGTATGACGTTTGGTAAAATTTAATAGCTGCGTCGATGCTAGCCTCAGAATTATCTGGCAAGTGGCGGATCAATGAAGCTTCAAGTTTCCCAGAAAACATCTTATCCAGCTTCTCCGTGGGTTTAACCATTTGCAATATTTGTTCAATATTCGCTCCGCCCTCTCCACCTTCCATGGCGGAAAGACGTCTGGACATTTTAGGTAAGATTATTGGTTCTGCGACGTCAATACTTTCCCTTTTCAACTTCGGCAAATGCACCTCCAAGTTAAAATGCTTTTGGAGCGACTCCATTAGCGGAATTTCATCGTTTAACTCAATTTCTACGTTACAGTCTGTACAAATGTGGACTTGTTTCGCAGTGTCGGCTATCAAAAATTCAGTTTTCAATAACTCGGGCACTTCACTAACGGGAAGACTGTTGAAGCGTTGTCTTTGGAGGTTACTCTTCTTTTCAGTCGTAAATATATATTCGACTTCAACGCCTTCCCGTCTTTTGAGGAAGATTTTTCTATGGGTTTCATCCAAATCCCTCAGGTAGCGCAAAACAACAGCGTTTTTCTGAGTGATCGGATTGTTTATCACAAATTTAAAATGCTTAGCCAACTTTTTTATTTCATCCAATTTTCTGAACGACAAAACGGATAATTCAGATACGCGTTTGCATATATCCTCGATACCGTCCTTGGTTTCAGACATTTTGAATAAATGTTTATAAAAACTTTCTATACAATGATTTATTGGAAGACCTATCTCGGTGTGCCGAGAATAATAAGCCTGTGCCAATTTTTTTAATGGCGTGCAGTTCTGCCCGTACGGTGTGTAATTTGTGCGTTTTTTTGGCCTGGAAGAGGTTGTATTTAATTTTTGTATGAACTGGTTTGATCTGGAGACTATCACCGCATATCAAGATCTGGAATTAGAAAAAATAAAAAACATTATTATATAGACAAAGTTATTACATGTCGAATTTACGAAACGCCGAGCTTTGTCTTGTCGTCAGAACGAGGAATTGAAAATAATTTATTCCTCCGAGTTAGAATCGAATTCACAACCATCGCGCTTAGTCAGAGGCTTTGAGGCTGCGCCACGACGGCTTCAAAGTTAAATAATTTTATTCAAAATAAGAAGTAACATGCTTCATTTTTTTGAACGTCAAATAATGTACCACCAGCTCACAAAAGTGAATGCCTCAGACCTGAGAAGAACCGGCGCAAGAAACTCCGCGGATTTTTTTTTAAATCAATTATACAAAACACATTTTAATATTTCTGACGATGATACTTTGAAACAGTCTGGAGAGAGCATTTCATCCCCAAGGCGTGTCATCGTTTATGTAATCATTAATTTGGCAATAACCTTTAACACACAAACGTCTTTTCACAACTCTTAATTTGTGATATAGAACATTCTCTGACGTTTTCTGGGATCTTATTCTAAAAGCGTACACATTGTCCCATAAAAGAATCACTGACTCTATGTTATCGGGTTACAGGTGTGATAATTTTACTTTAAATCACCAATTTTGGTAAAGTCATTAATATTCTTCTTATGCATTGAGATGCAACTGTCAATATATTATTTTTTAGCAAAACGAATGCGGTCTCTGAATAACACTCTATAAAAATCATAATATTCACAGATAAAGCAAACTTTGAAAGTATTGGTGACTAATTATAATATTTTTGAAAGACATATATGTTCAACATATCTATGTAACTATAATATGCTCTCCTACTAACACATAGTGGCACAGTATCTGACCTTCCACATGAGGATTGTGGGTTGCATCCTCGAGTAATGATTATATTTAAATTATTTTCATGTCCCAAGTTCTCGTCCCACTTTGTTTAAAAGGTCTCTCTTAATGGTAAGAAATACGGAGAGCAGAGTGTCTTAACACTAGTATTTGCCTACCTTCCTAAAAGTGAGAAAGAGAATGTATAAAATAAAAAAAAATGTAGAAAACCTATAAAATCCAAGAAAGGTATGTGAATTTGCCTTTATTATAACTCTTAAGTTGTTAATTAATCATAAATATAACATCATTGTCCATAACACAATACATTAAAAAGTGTGTAGCAATTTTAGCGTTTACTATCTCATTCTCATATATGACAATAGGTTAGAAAAACAGATAAATATTAATTTTTCCAAGTTTGTAGCTAACATGCTTTATGCCGTTAATAATTTAATTTAATTTCTATTCCAACATTTATTAAGAGAAAATATTTAAAATTAATACATTCAATTAATTGTTTATTAAAAGGTATAATTAAAAAAGTATCTTATAAAAATTATACTAAAAAATGTGATACATTAATAAAAATAAAGTAAAGACTTTTTTATATGTAACATGTCAATGTTAACAAAATTATAATGTTATAACTATAAATAGTATACATAAAACTGGTTTCCTGTGCTTACTTGAAGTTATAATTAATGTTAAATTACTAAATTAATCTGATGTTAATAACTGTGGTTGTGGATTTGATTCCCATTCAGGGGAAAGAAATATTTAACATTTTCATTTTTTCACTGTGATGACGAGGCAAAGAACAGCGTTGGGTTCCGCCTTCCAACACACCATGCCTCCAGAATTTGCCAAAAAGTGGGGAAAGTCTTTACGCAAAGTTCCCAGGTTCCCTCTGCCTACCCTGCTAAGTGTGGGATACAATAAGCTATAAAATGAAAAAAAATAATAAACATCTTTTGCATATAAACTAACTATGATTATTACATTTAACAAATATTAATTTATTATTATAAAGTTTCAGTAAATATTGAAGGATATATTAATATTTAATATTAGTAAATAATAATTGTATTATTTACCTCAAAATAGAAACCATATTGTATTTGTTTATTTATTTTCCTGAAGTGCTCACATTGCATTATTATTTTTTATTTTTGTTATTAGATAAACAAGTTGATTTTTTAACAAACAAAAAGAGTAAGCTGTTAGAATATATGAACTGTCTTATATTCTAATAGCTTATTTCTATTGCAGCGGCAGATAATGTCTTAAAATAAGATTGGTTTCCGTTCCCTATCCCCAACTGCTATGTGAAGCATGAAGCTAAAAAAATACTAGATTCTGTTTACCTAAACTGCTGAACAAGTATAAGATGTTTTTTGTATAAGTCACTGTTTTTTATTATTAATTACAAGGTCAAAGCCATAAAGAACAAAATCTCAGTTAAATAAAAATAAAAAAAACAACTAATTAGTTAAAACAGTCGAAACATCCTCAATTATTATGGAAAACAAGACAACACACTTACATTTTAGTTTTTTTATTTAAAAACATAAAAACTTAAATATTTTTATTCTGTAATTATGTTAGTTTCACTCCATATCCTACACATAGCAGGGTCGGCAAAGGGAACCTAGTGTTAAAACACTCTATTCACATCAAGACACTTCTATTTTGCCTTAATCTTTTTTATTTAATGAAAGATAATTAAGCAAGAATTTAAATTTCCTTATTGTCGATTATAGCAGTGGTAAATCAATTGTTTTGTATTTTTTCTGTAATTACATACATAATTGGTTTATGAAATATATATAATGTTATATAAAATATAAAAAATATTACAGGTGTAAATGCGTCATATGAGGGTTTAATTCCTGCTGGGGACTGACTGGTCTCATGATAAATCGAGGCCTTAGGTCAAAACTCCACTTAAACATAACGGCTCAGTTAAAAATTTTTTAGGTCAAGTATCACTGATTGTTGTGGAGTAACAGGTTGTGAGTTTGAGTCCCACGCTATGGAAATGAAATATTTTATATTTTAATTTTCTCTGCACTTTCGCTTTCACAACATTGAGTACCATTCAACATGCAATGCACTATATGATTCACAATAGGGCAGAAAGTGGAGAACAGAAGTGTCTTAACACTAGGTTCCCAGAATCTCTTCTCCCTAAACCTAGAAACTTTATGTCTAGACATTCCATAGACCTTTTAATAATTCAGTATTCATTTTTTTTAATATTTTCGTTTGTTTTATCTAGGTGTGCAATAAAGAGTTTCTATTTATCTATCTAATTACATGTGAAATTAAATATTCTTTAATCTGAAAATCAAACCCACAACCACTGCATACAGTCAAAAAAATTGTCAATAAAATTTAACCTATTGTTATAACAATAATAATAAAGACATGTTAGAAGATAATATTACTAATTACAAAACAAATAAATAAATTATTACTTTTCTTCATAAAAAAGAAGAAAATATTTAAGTAAAAAGAAACGAGTGTGAAACGAAGGACATGAGATAAGTTAGAGCAAACTTCTGGAATAATGTAGTAGGCAGGTACATACTTTGTATAATTTATAGCACTATTTGTTTTATACCTATATAACGTTAAAAGCCATTTTTAAACCAAAAAGCTTTTAAATAGCTAAGTAATTATCACAAAATTGTATTTTAAATTAGAGTTTATATTAAAATACTATTAATTTCCATGAAAACAAAGAAAAAAGTTCAACATCAGAAGTAAGGTTATAATGATGGTGCAATTACTTAAATATGTTTAAAATTGAAAATTATAATAATTAATATAAAGAATTTTATGTAGAATTCAATTATAATTACCTTGTAATCTTGATTTTGTGCATGGCAGTGTTAACCGCCTATAAACGTACGGGCACTCGGTGACAGTCCTGTGATGACATGATAGATAGGATTTACGAAGAACTAGACATGGGCGTTATGTAGCATCACTAGTTTCAGAAACTGCTTACAAGCCAAATCACGGCATAACTAGTTTCGGGCTGTCCTCGAAACTAGCTACGCGTTATTCGAAACTACGCACATGTTATGTTGTGGTTATGTGTCTGTACACATAGCCATTATTTCACATACGTAGTTTCATGAGAGTAAGCAGTAAGCACTAATCAAGTTACATCGACACTAGCACAGTTGTANTTAGTTTCAAGCTATATCAGACAGATTATATTAATAAAAAAAAGAGCACGGTAAGTGCTTTAACATTGACATCACATTTTATATTATAACTAGCAAACGTGCGCAGCTTCGCCTGCTTATTTCGACCCTTACTAATGACTTCTAATAAACCATGAAACACGTGTTCAATAAAATATTTTGAGAGTCTAAATTTAAAATTTTATAAAAACCGATGGCGATTTAAAGATTTTTCCTTACAAACTTTCAACCCCTATCGTACCATTTCGGAATCCAGATTAAATGCGCAAACTTTTAATGTTACTTGCAAAAACAGTGTAGTACATTTTTTTTATAGTACAGTCGGTTAAAGTTAGATGTAATAAATATTTTGAATTTAATGTTTGGCAAAAACACGACATTTTATTGAAAACTGATGCAGGTATGTTTCAATCTTAAACTGTAATTCACAGAAGGGTTACTTATGATTACATTACAGAAAAAAAAATGAAGAAAGAGTAGTCTTTGTAGTCTTAGGACTTAAAAAATCATCACAGGGTGTCGGTTTTTCAGATATTTTTTAAAATCAATATAATATGAAAAAGACATGATTTTTTTAAATATATTTTTCTCATAACTGTCACGACTTGGTCTATCACCTGTTTTCGTCTTATCGTTGACTCCTGGGACAACCTGTATATAGATTACAATTTAAATAAAACATGATTTCAATGTAAAAATTACCCATTAGAACATTTTTAAGGATTTTATTTCATAACAAATATTTCACGGTAGTACTGTAAGTAAAAAAAATAAAACCAACCAAAGCGCGACGTTGAGTTCCGCCGCTCATTCGGCGAAAAATGGGGAACG
The DNA here is from genome assembly GCA_036379175.1 of Heliconius cydno galanthus. NCBI lineage: Eukaryota > Metazoa > Arthropoda > Insecta > Lepidoptera > Nymphalidae > Heliconius > Heliconius cydno. The sequence continues at coordinate 175,773 of JAKRZM010001278.1, forward strand.
GTGTGTCTTAACACCGGGTTCTCTTTTTTAATCCTGCTGTATGCCGGATACAGCGTGATGTTAAAAAAATATAGCTATTATTATTTCATATACATCGAGTCCAGTAATTTACTTATACATAACATAGCAAAACAGAGTCTGTCTATCTGTGATCCCCACTTGGCAGAGCTGTTATATATTTTAATTTTCCCACTTTGAAAGGCAAAATATTACATTAAGCTCCGCCATTTAACACTCGATGTTCCGAAAATTGGCCGGTGCGTGAAGAACGGAGTGTTTTTTTGGAATTCATTAATCTTCTTACTCTTATTACTTCAACTCTATACTAGATTCCAAGAAATACAATAGAATTCTATTTTCTTTAGTGCTTGATTGTTTGTCTGGAGGATAACCGAACTGGACGACGCAGGATTAGAAGATCAAACTTGGGTAGTTTAAAGGAGTTTCCAAACACCTCAAGTTTCTTTAAAAATTGAAAAAAATGGAGGATAGAGAGGAATGCACACAGTTATACACTAGAAGGCACAGAGCAATAACAATACAGCCCGATAGACACAATATTATAAATAATATGTCTCTAGATTTTTGAAATATAGAGGTGTCGAATACATAAAAAAATTGTGACATTTATTTATTAATCCAATGGCTCTATCGTTTGTAGCTAAGTGAACTATTTACCGTATAAAATAAGAATTGCATACCTAAAGGCATTAGGCAGCAACTATTGTATAACTACATATAGCATATATATTTATTATCTGTGTATAAAATTAACAAAAAACACCAACGTCAATTTGATAGTTTGTTTATTTATGGACATCTTGATTCTCGACGTTTTGTACTTACAAAACATTAAAAAACAAAAAAAATATAAAATCATAACCAATGTTAGCAATGTTTATTCAAAATAAATATCTTAAATTCATTTAAAAATAAATTGGCTACAATGGCGGAAATTCAATATTATATCGACAATGATACTATTTGCAGCATTTGTTACGCCGAATTTCTAGATATTGATGATTTAAAGGTGCATACGATACAATACCATTTAAGAAATACAAATAAGAATAGATTTTGTAAATTGTGCTCCATCATATTCGCCAGCATAGATGACTTCGCTTTACACATCAGAAACGATCACTTAAGTGACCTCAAAAGCTGTAAATACTGTTCTAAAATGTATATAAACGTAAATTTATTATTGGAACATGAGAAAAGGCATAAAAATGAGGGGCATTATTTTAAATTGTGTTGTTCCCAGTGTGAAACCAGCTTTGATAATAAGAGTGATTTGGAGAATCATGAATATGATAATCATAAGGAATCGGATGATGGTATTATGTTACAACACTGCTTTGCCTCTTTATCAGCACTAATTAACATGAATATAAGGAGGTTTCTTGAAGTATCTCACAGAGACTGTCTATATGTTTGTGCCATATGTGATATGTCGACTCAAGAATGTTCCCTCTACATACAACATTTAAAGAAGAGTAAATGTCAATCATATGCTTGTAATGACTGTTACAATGTATACACAATGAAGAGAGCTCTCCGAGAGCATTGTGGGCGGCATTTACGGGCTAAAAACTTTAAATGTCCAAAATATAAGAAACAATGCTTAAAATGTAGTAAATATTATACTACTTATGATTTAAAAAGGCATTTGAAAGACTGTAATATCATAAAGTGTAGACAATGCCCTCTGAGATTTGATAGTGTTAGTGGTTTAGCAAATCATGTCACTATACACTCACAAAAAATACCAGCACAGTTTATTTCATGCAAATACTGTAGAAAACCAGTTATTGGAATGAGTGCATTGGAAAAACATATAGAACGGACACACAAACATAATCTACATTTATATAAATATAATTGTATTTACTGCGACATTTCTTTTAAACATCCAAAACTATTATTTGGACATTTTTACACTAAGCATAAAGATATACAGCCTTATACATGCAAAATATGCAATAAAAAATTTAGACTTAGAAAAACATTTACTCTTCATATAAAATTGGATCACAAAAGTGTAGGATTTGTTGAATTCGATGATAATTTTCATGTATTTTTCACAGATAAGAAACCAACTAATAATGAGAGTAACTTAAAAATTAAGGAAAATTTTGTAAACAGTTTAGATTTAATGAAAAAGTCTAGTTCAGAAGAACAAGATAAAGTACAGACTAATATGTTAGACAAGGCAACAAATGAACCAAAATTATTAAAAAATAATGAAGGATCATCAGAAATAAATACAACTACAGATATTGTAGAAATTTCTAGAACTGAAAGTATTAAAAATATAATAACAATTGATAATACAGAAGAATGTGAGAATTCATCGAGACATGAATATGTTTTTAACTGTTCTTTATCAGAAGAGAATAAAAGTAAAATTCTAGAAGATATAGTAGAACGCGATGATAAAAGAGGATCACCAGAAGAGCTAGTATTTGAAAATATTGAAATTTTGGAGCCAGAAATAATAGAATCTGATCCTGACACCAGGTTGATAATGGTAAGAAAGAAACGTAAATATAGAAAAATTAGAAGTAAAACATCTACAAATGAATCGAAATTAAATTTGGACGATTCTTCCGATGATTCTGATATACCACTAGTGAAGTTTGTTAAAGAAAAGAATGAGAAAATAAAGGAAAGAAGAAAAGCTCCATGGAATATATGTCCCGCAAGGGTTCCAAAGTCAAAAAAGTTTATGTGTTTAAAATGCAATAGAAACTGCTATACCTATCAAAATTATGATCGACACATGAATATGCATAAGAAGAACAAAAACAAATCGTGTATAAAATGCGTTAGACAATTCAAAACAACGGAAGATCTAGTTCATCATATAAAAACGGAACACGCTACATCTAGATTAACGGAAACGCTAAAGAAAATGTTGGATCAACGGAGAAAAGATGAGCACGAGATCTACATATCTGAGAAATTTGTCCAAACAATGCATAAAGTGTCGGTAGCGAAGAATATTTCTCAAGCGACTATCACAAGAGTCAACAATAGGTTATCTGTTAAGAAATTTTGGGAGAATTTCACGCCAGATAACGATGGGAAGAAAGATGCCCAGATTTCTATAAGACAAGTGTCAGATAAACGTGCTGAACCGTTGATAAAACTAACTAAATTTAATCCGGAGCCACCTACGCGAGGTCCGCCAAAGTTAAAAATGCCTTCGAAGTATACAGACAGTGCCACGGAACAAAATAATGTTTCGATCAAATTAGTCTACTGCGACTTAGCACCGTCAGTTCTGAATTTCCATAACGAAATTACTATAACCGACCTAAATTATAACGAAATAGAAAATCAAAGCAATAAAGATATACCTGAAATCGCCCACGAAATTATGCTCGAAGAGACCGAAGTGAAAAATGTTAAATATATCAAAAAAACAGTTATTCTAAAAGATTTGCTGAGATATAATAATGTAAAGATCGGCCATTTGGCACCTCAAGCACCTTATTTCAAAATTGTTAGCATCGACGATGTTTTACAACACACAGAGGGAAAAGCTAAAGAACCGGTACAACCCGGTAAAGTGGTTTTACCGGACGGAACTAAATTAGTAAACGTAAACCCGTTGGCCCATCTGTTAAACAATAAAGATATCAAAGAGATATGCAAGTCGACTTTGAAGTCTAAATCAACGGCAAAAGTCCAAAATTTTAGCGAAGCTATTGTAAAAGCTATGACACTTTTAGATAAACCGGTAAAGAAGAGTGGTAAGAGAGTGGAGAGTGTTGATCCTATTGAAATAGATTAATGTAAAAGCGTTAACTTGAAATGAAGAGATGCTACTCTCCTAGGAGATCAGTTACTTCATGTTCCCCCCTGCTACGTCTGCTTCTGTAAATGTAAAAGAAGGTGTACAAATTAAAGAGGGCTCTTGGATTTCTGTTACTTGACTGACTTTTATTGAAATTTAAATTGTAATGTTTAAAATTATGTTATGTAATTATTATGAAAATGTAAATAATTTAAATGAAATATTTAAGTTTTGTTTTTTGTTTTATTTATTAGATACAAACCTAAGAAATATTCGATCTATAACTACAAATAATTATTTTTTTGCGGTAAATAATAAAAAAACAGGTAATGGTGTATTACAGAGGGGTCTGCATATATACGTGTATTTCGATGGTTGCGAAACACTTGGTTGACCCTTAAATTGGGACCAAATGAATAATAAACATATTATTTTATAAATAGGTAGTCTTTTTTTGACGTAATAACGTTTTATAAATAGATGAAGTCTTCGCCTCTCGACCAGCGATAGAGAAACGAGACACAATCGACATGAGCATTTGTCTTTCCTCCATCCGAACAAGTGAATTGTTTTGTCAACTGTTTATAAAGTGAAGTGAAAAGTGTATTCGGTTTCCATTATTTATTACAAAATAACACAGATGGTAGGATGTTAAACATCACACATGTATATAAGTTGTAAATAAATGTAATAGTACATTGTTATTTTTATTTTATCTGTATAATTGAAGTAAAAACTAACATAAACGATTTCTTTTTCGAAAAATATATATTTTTCAAATATCTCCTTTGTATTACTTATACAAAATAATAATAATTCAATGCACAATAGTAAGCAATATTTCATTGTTGTTTTATGACGTTATCACGTAAAATTATCGTCCGTAAACCGATTATAGATAACCAGTTTTCTTTTCAGCTTCACGCATTATCCTGCACATAGCAGGATATACAGAGGGAGCATACTCCGCTTTCCCTCACTGCCGGAAATAAACACTGAATTTCGTCTATAAGAGCGAGGAAATGACAATTGAAATATAATCGTTCCTCTGAAGGGGGATCCGTATCTCGTCGTATTGTCACTCGTAATGTTAGATTAAATTGACATAAAAAGGAATCGCATATGCAGTCATAATTGTTTTTGTCGAAATTAGAATTATTATTTCGCTTTTGGGACTATAAGATTAAAATAAAACACAATTTACTTTTATTATAATACAGAAGTATCTACTCGTATATAAAGTAGAGTACATAGGAAAAGGTATTTTTATGCATATATTATGATAGATCGGGGGTTCAAATCCTTTGAAAGTAGGCACTAAATTTCTATAGGATTTAGTATGTGCTTTAGTAATCAGCCAGTGTAGTTATAGAAAATAAGAAATACATGTAAAAATATTTGAAAAATTATTTTTTTTTCAGCTTTAGTCACGAATAGCAGGATAGGCAGAGGGAACGTAGTGTTAAGACACTATTTCTCGCGCATTACACAATTTTCGAGACATTGCGCGTCTGGTGGTGAAACTCAACGCAGCACTTTGTGTTTTTACCAGAGCGAGGAAATAATCTAAACGAAAAATAATTCATTCCCCTGATTAGACATCGAGCGCACAACCGTCGCGCCCACTTTAGAAACATTGCGCGTTAGCTGGCGTAACTTAACGCTGCGTTTTATCTTTCACATAATAAATTTACAGTAAAAAGTTTTCAAACTCATGACACTGGTTGTTAATCGGTTGTATATTAACAGTTGAAGTCGGCGGTTGAACCGAACTATCATTTTTATGGTTATTCTTCACATAATATTCGAAAGCCAGGTTTTGTATGGAGTTCATTAACATTTCTCTATCTTCCTCGCTACTTATTCTTCTTATTTTAGTAGCTAGTAGACAAGCAAAATGATCATATTCATCCAATTCCTGCTTCTTCTGATGATTTTTATAGCTGGAGCCGGTGGAGCTGATGCTCGAGCTGCTCTGAATATGCTCTGCATCATCAGCGCTCTTCCGTTTGTAGCGATTGTTGTTATCCATCAAGAGTTGTTCGTAAGTTTCGTTAGTTATAGGGAATTGATCTTGATGGTCGAATGTCGTTTGGTTTGTTAGAGATTTTGGGGAGTTTAATATGGTGTCTATTAGAGTGTCGCTGTTGTTGTCGGAGTTGTCTGGCTCTGGCGACTGGAATTAAACATTGGAATTTATTTTAAGAAGGTTTTAGAATTTTAAATAGTTAAAATTTTTCTTAGTTGAAGTCGTGTAGTGGTCAATTAAGTGTATCATTGACACTGTACCAGGGGCCAGTCGTAGCGCAGAGGCACAAAGTGTGACTGTAAACGCAACAGGTTGTGCGTTCGATTCCCACTCGATGAAATGGAATATTTAATATTAACATTTCTTCGCTTTGGTGTTCAAGTTAAAGTGCGGCGTTCTTCCGCGAGTTCCGCCATTCAACACGCAATACGTTCAATTCGGCGGAAAATGGGTACAGTGTGTCTTAACACTAGGTTCCCTCTGCACCGATACTACAGTGTTAAAAAAATTAACACTGTAGTATCGGTATCTGTTAATATGTTATTTTTGACTCCATGTTGTATCCCGCGTAACGAAAGGTAGGCAGAGGGAACGTAAACAAACACCGCCATCATGCTTCTCCTAATTCTTCTATTGAGACAACTTGTTGCGAGACGAAACTCAATGCCGCTTTGGTTTAGCAGACCGGATAATTACCGCAGAAAAAAATAATTCGCCTTTCCTGTTTTTGTAGGACAGCATCCGATTGTAAGTGAGTGTAGGTTTGATATCCACATGGGAAAAAAATATTGTTAAGGAACCGACGATAAGCGTTAAGAATAACAAGTCTTATAAATAATAGGCTCTCTCTGACTATCAATTTATATGTGACACGGATAACATGTTATTTAAGGAGGATCTACTTTGTTTACATAGACTTTGAAAAATTAAAAGATATGTTTTTGAAAGTTAACAAGTATATTTTTCAATTCTTTGTTTGTGTGTGTTGAGTGGCGGAACTCAACGCTGCGCTCTGTTTACCAGAGCAGGGAAATGAAAAGAATTGAAATATAATAATTTCCCTCAAGTGTAATCGTGTCGTAAAGAACTTACCAGGTCTTTAGTTGCCGTACTCTCATACACAGGTCGAAGGAAACCATCGATTTTATCGAAAGCGAACCAATCTGTTGCATTAGGGAGGCCGATTTTTGCATGTTTCTTCAATTTACTCAGATGATTCCTGTAATATGCTAACAAATGCGCTGTTTTTCGCTTCAATTCATGTTGAGACACCTTGTAAGAGAGTGTCTCTATAATTTCCCTCCATGCTTCGTCGACAATTGATTTCTTTTTGCTGGAAGGTTCCTTTGGGTCCCATAAACAGGGTTCCATTTTGAATAGTTCTAAAAATTCTAGAATTTTCTCCTCTGTCCATTTCATTGTTTAGGTATATTGTTTCCCGCCTATTTGTGTGACAGTCTTTTTTTTAACTTCGGGGTTTGTTTGACATAAACTCTTTTTTGGGAGTTTTTTTGTCTTTTGATTACTTACTTATTGAATTATAATGTATTTTATTTTATTTCTTTCAATTTGATCACTTAAAATAGTATAGATACTTATCATTTTTCATCACTTAAGTTGTCAATAATTTTATTCGTTTTTCTTTAATTATTTTTAAAAATTATATCTCGCTTAATTAAAATATTCAAAGTACATATATTCGGCGGTCTGTATTTATTTTCATCTTTTATTCATCTTTTCCAAAACCAAGTTGTCTTTGATAAAACTGCGTGTTTTTTTAAAGAGCCTAATTAGAAATATCTACACATTATATTTACAAAATTTTTTGGATATTATAATCTCATCAGGTTCAGGCTCAATCTATACCCTGGCTCTTTGTTATCACAAGGCACCGAGCCTTTTATGACATTTGACCCAGGCAAAGCTGCCAGCGTTAATTTAGCAACTTCCCTATAAGTAAGTACACCAAAAAAATATTTGATGTTAACTTGATAATATACAGGGTGGAAGAGGCAGCGCTTCTTTTATTGAAACTGCATATAGGGTAATATATTTCAAACCCACACCTAAGAAATTAATCAAGGTACCTCAACAGTTTGGACGTAGGATTTTTTTTCATTTCACGATTTTTATCCATACCTGCATTTCGTGTGACGCACACATACGTGTGCGACGTTTCCGATTTGACAGGTAAGTGTGTGCGTGCCTATGTTATACTTTACAAATGGCGTTTTATTTTAAAACGATAATTTTATTATTTATTTTGTTTGAAAAAATTACTTTTTCATTTTTGGGAATTATTTTTTTTCCGAATTATATTAGACTTTTATAGAGTCGTTAAAACTGTGGTTTCATTTAAAGTGGTGCTGACAATTCCACCCTGTATATTGTTCTATATTTTTCCTTTAATCAACGTCCATCATTCCGCCATCAGGTTAAATAGAGAAAATATAGTGATATATGTTTCCTATGGCCTGTTCGTTGCGAAATGAATAGCAGAATTCAACGCCGTGCTGTATCAAGACGAAGAAAGCTAAACTTTGAATTCAAGCATTCATCCGACTGAGTTGCAATCCATAATCATACCCTGCAAAAAATGATGTAAGACGTTCCTTAAGGCGTCGGGGGGTGTCACAAAAGAATTATATACTTACCTAGTCATAATAAAAGGCACAGTATAGCTTCTTACTACTTTACAGCGGAGCGTGGAGACCAGTCTCTTCAGAATAAGTTCCCTCTGTCTACCTGACTATGTGTGGTACAGAAGTGGGGTACAGATTATGACTCACACATATTATAGTAAAATTCCCATAACTCTAGCAATTTTTATCAAATTGACAACACTGACGATCTCTCCACTACGCACGCGCGTAGAGTCGAGAGTATTTAACTAGACGCTATTACAGGTTCATAAGAACTGCATTTGCATATCGTTTTTGTTTATGCAAGCCTATTTAATAATTGTTTTGTGTTATTGATTTTTACGATATTGAAGATTGTACTTACCTGTAATTTAGGCTAGATTTTATTTCGGAAAAATATATTAAAATCGTATCGTCTCATTGTAAACGTGAAAGTGGTGAGTTTGATTCTCACTCAGAGTTATTTTTATTTCCTCGTTCTGGTCAGAAAAGGAAGCGCAACGATGCCTCTATGCCTCCCTGTCAGCTTTCCTTAAAGTGTTAATAATGGGGAGTCCAATAATTTCTTCGACGGCCTCAGACTATCGGCAAGGTGGTCGGCCTCTAGGTCTTCTACCATCTACTTTGCTAACAGCAACCAGTTTGTCATGAGCTATGTGGCCAAAGGATGAGAGTATTCGTTGGTAACAGGTAGCGGAGAGTCTGATTTGGAATTTCAATGATAAAGTCTACTCTCTAGCCAACGGTGTTTCAAATTATCAATAGTTCCGAAGAGTTTCAGATCGAACTCCAAAACAACTTGAAGAAATTAAGCACTTTAGGAAATCTAGCGAGCCCAGCTTTAACGATCAGCGCGCACTCCGCGCCATTATACTGAGGAGCTCTGGGACCTTAACTTTGGCGAAATTGGGACGGTTTTCAAACAGCTTAAAAATAATAAAGCTACGGGCGGTGACGAAATTACTAGAAATAATTAAAGCAGGCGGTACTCTAGTTCTGAAATAGCTAGAAGCCTTTAAAATTAAAAGCCAAGCTATTTTCATTATCCAACACGTCACGGCAAGACCCCGAAAACGTGAAACAGGAGTTCTAAAAGAAGGAAAACCGGGCTCTTAAAGCACTATAGACCGATGTCACTCCTGAATCAAGTATCTTTCCAGCCGTCACAGCAAACCGGGTTTCGATAGGGCTACACCACCATGGACCACACCCATACTGTTCGACGGATTGTACCTGTAGAGAAGTACAAACTACTGCAGCTATGCCATAATGATTGGAGATATATTGAGCTGCTGAGATGTCTGTAGCAGACATGCTGCTACATTTGTCGTCCAAATTCAGAAGTGCAAAACCAGAGTGATTCCTCTGCGCAGAGGAGTAAGGCAGGGATGCTATAACACCGAATCTGTTTACCAGCGTGTTGAAAGACATCTTCAAAACCCGGATTGCGCCGGCTTTTGTGTCAATGTAAACGACAAGTAAATCACTCCTCCTCCTCGATTCCTCGATTCCTCGACGACGTAGATCTTGGGTGAATCTCGGTATGAACTTGAGCAAAACTAAGATCATGTTCAACAAGCATGTCATACTGGGTCCAATATACGTCACTCCCCTCAAAGTTGCAGGGCAAACTATTCAGCTTAGTAGAAACAATTGTGAGAAAGAGGCTGATCGAAGAAATCAGTAACTGGAGCAACGTTTCGCAAGCTGCGACAAATCATCTCGTCTGAGGACAAGTCTTGAATCAGTGCTTCTTACCGGTTAACCGGTTATAATTAACGGTGCCGAAATGTGGACATTACCAGCTGGTCTAATACCAAGTTTGAAGTTGCCCAACGTGTTATGAAGCTTTGCTCGGACTTTCTGTGAAGGATATAATCACAAATGAGGTTATCCAGAAAAAACCAGAGCTACCAACGTTGCTCGCAGTTGTTTGTTGAAGAGGCATTGGGCAAGGCACGTCTGTCGAAGAACCGATGGCCGTTGAAGCAAACGAGTTGGAATACAAAAATATCATGAGTCGCCGGGAAAACACTCAAAACTATTTTGTTCGAGAGTTTTATAACACTCATGTAGTATTTAGATTTTTATTCTAAATGGTCAATATCTCGAAAGCGATAAATATTTCAGATCATGCTATATGGGGTTTATATAAGAAAACGCAAACAATATTTAAAAATAATTTTATTACAATAACTCTTACCACAAAAAACATATTATTTTGACAGCTTTCAACTTAAAACTAAAACAAATAGTATTATAATATTAATAATTAATTACAATTCTATATATATTCATTACAGACTTGCTTGCGTTAATAAAGAACGCCTGAGAGTAGTAGGACCGTCTATTTTTATATATATTTGAATTTACCAGTTATTGTGATGACAGTATAAAACAGATTATTTGAGCCATTATAAGTTTTTATTTATTACGCTTTAAATAACATTGTCTCGCTCACTCTTACATTAAACGAACGAAAGAGTTCCAATGAGAATGAGATCCAGTCGATCGTTGGCAATTATTATATTTTTAAACATACATTTTCGTTTTGAGTTAAAATTTGCATTAAATTTAAATAAAAATGTTGTTTTACGCCATTATTAGGCACGCCAATGTGTTAATTCAATAACATTTAAAATTTTTAAGAAATTATTAGTATCTTAATTGAGTAGCAGCGCGCAGATTTAGAAAGTTGAAATTTGATGTATTTCCTTGTTAGGACGTGTAAGGGAGCACCAAGAGAGAGCTCCAAGTTCTAAGGCAAAGGGCGAAAATTATTCTCTTTTTTACGTCTTACAGTAAAAGCAAATAAAGTTGCCAGGTTGGCAGGCTTGTATGGTTTGGCAATATTTGGTAATGGCAATAACTGGCACAATAAAATATACAAAGTCAAATTCGATATATTTAATTACCACATCAATAAATATTATGAACTTTACAATTAATCCTAAATGTCGTTTAAAATTAACAAAACGAATTTATTCTAATGATGATTCTTAATGACATAATTTATATATTTTTTTATTTCATGTCAAGGTCTCTGATCTATATTTGTGTACAGAGATATTTTAATTAGATATTTTTTTCGGAATTTGATAATGTTGCTTATAATAGTCTAAATTATTATTTTAAAATAATTAAGTTTTATAGTTGCCATTCTTTATTTTTTTTTCTAACGATTTTTTATACATATGACAGATAAAACTCTGTTATTAAACCACATTCATTCATTATTACAAAAAAGCAACGTTTTATTAATAAAAATTTATAGAATTTTTCACTCACCATCTCTCTTTGACACAATATAAGAGAAAGAGACGCCATTATTTACTAACTTATTTCAGCTACACGCTGTATCTCGCTCATAGCAGAGTAGGCAGAGGAAATCTAATGTATGTTATAGATATTGTGTGCTGACTACGGCATACAACGCCGCGCTTTGAGTTCTTACCTGAGCGAGGAAAATTAAATTAATTCAATCCTCTGAGTGGGAATCGATCCCATAACCATCATGTTTACAGTCACACGCTGTGCTACGATGGCTTACTTACTAACTAAATTTAACTAAAGTATCGCTAACTCACTCACTCGTAAGGAAAAAAACGAATGAGATAATATTATATTAAATGATAAAATTATAAATATTATAATGACTATAGGCGCATTAAGACGAGGTTTTTTTTACAGAAAAAAACGAAATAAGTAAAAATTAAAAGATTAATTTTGTATGTATTTTTTGTACTAAATTTTAATTACTCGTGTGAATGCACCTTTACAGGAGGAACTCTTTAAAAAAACTTGTTTCTCTTATAATTACTAATATTAAAATTAACAGAACTATTACACATGTATAAAAGAAGACAATTTATAAAGTGACAAGGCTTTTTTTAAATTAGCAAAAATATTTTTGCCATACAAAATAATATTTCCATCCATGCCATTTCATTTCAATTATTTTTAATCAAATTGAATTTAAATAAAAATAAAATTGGTTATGTTATTTAAAAGTTTCAAAAAGTAATTTTGCAGAAACATAAAGGTTGTATGAAGATTAATTTTTGCCTATTACAAATGTTAATATTACAATAATTTGAATTACTAAATTTTATATTTGTTGACTTGTTTAACCCTATTTTAGTATTAATTATTGCTAAGCTAAAGGTCGTCTATTCAATTTTTAAAATAAAAAGAAAATTATAAAAACACATTACAAAATTTTTATAGAATATAATATTTTCTTAAAAAAAATCATATAATTACTAAATCAATTCTATAAAAATTTTGATTTAAAGTTTCAATTTAACTTAAAAAAAAAACTGGTTTCCAATTAAAAAAAACGAAAAATTATTAATAGCAATAAGTTGTTTTTTCACAAATTATTATTAATAATAACAATTAGTTATTTTTCAATGAATATTAATAATGAAAACAATTAGTTATTTTTCTCTTAACTTTTAACCGTTGCCCGTTGGTGTAGGAGGGGTGAACCTGGCGCGTCTCTGCATAGCTCTGAAGCTTGTTCCGCGATGTCTACTGTTATCTGTGGATGTATTATTAATATGAAAACTATTATTATTAGATTTATTACGTATTAGTATATAAGTATATTTTAATATTAATATACATATTTTATTTTCATTATGGTAATTCTATTGATAAAAATAATAACTGCGGCCAGTTGTGGCGCAGGGGTACAAAGTGTGAGTATAAACACGATTGGTTATGGGTTCGACCTCCACTCGACGAATATTTATTTAAATCTATCTTTTCATTTCTTCGTTCTAGCGTCGTAGCAAAGCGCGGCGTTGATTTCCGCCCCTCAACAAGCAATACATCGAGAATTCGGCGGAAAATGGGGAATGGAGTATCTTAATACTAGCTTCCCTTTGCCTACCCCGCTGTGTGCGGGATAGAGCGTGAAGCTTAAAAAAATAACTCGATTCTTTACTTTGTAACAGATAAAAAATGCAACCTCACGCATTTGCATATAGCCTAGTCTTAAGACACTATTCTCTAACTTCCAAGTCATGTTTGTCATGTTTGTTGGTAGGTTAACGCCGCGCTTTGTCAACCAGAGTTCAGAAGCGATACGTTAAGTTTCCCCACTCAATACACAATGTCTCGAGAATTCAACTCGACCTACACTGCTATACCCGGGATACAGCGTGAAATTTAAAAAAAAACCCACCTTATCTCTAGCTCTTGCTGCACAGTCGGGTGGTAACTTCAATTTCTTCAACAAACCAGCTATGTGTGGTGTGGGTTCACCTCCGGCTAGGGCCAATTGTAACAATCTACAAAATAAACAAGAATAAAAAATATTAGGTATCTAGAAAAAAAATGATCGTAGCGAGATTTGAACCCGCCAATAAGCGCTCTGACCACTAAGCCATATGGTCTCTTCGGGCGTCCACATTCTTATCCACTAGTTACTACATATTCATGTAGATAGAAAATTATTATTTAGAGAGAGATATTTTGATACGTTTGAACTCTTACTCAATAATAAGAATAGAAAAATATTATTAGATAATGTTTAAAAAAAGTAGAAACTTTACTCCCATTTTAGCCTATCCCATCCCATTAGATGGGTGAAGCCTCGGTAGTGTTTAGGGCTATATTCTTGGTATTGTTAAGGTAAACACCAAAAAAATTTAGACAAAAATAACATATTATAAATATAACAACCTCGCTCCCATCTCAGCCCTTGCCGCTGAATGTTTAGCACTGAGGGTTGTGCCTTTTGTGGTGGTGAGGGCTAGTCCCTGGGTGAGGGCGCGGCAGGCCGCTGACAAGGAGGGACGGAGGGCTTCTAAGCGCTCTGATAACGAATTTGTTGCATTTGTCGATATTGCTCCTCTCATCTGCATTAAAAAAGTAAATAGTAACATTTTATTAAAAAAAATTGTTATTCCACACTTAGGAAAGAGAAATAGTTATTGAGAAAACATAAAAAATTATAAATTACAAATTCACTCCGTCATACATTCAAATTTTTATATGTTTTCTAAATAAGTATAATACTGTTTTAGTTATTGAATATTTCGATACAAAGAATAAAAATTCAATGTTCATGGCATGGATCTATGATTTACTAGCGATTGAAGCGCGACTTCATCCGCTTAAACTTATTGTAATGTTACAGACAAATTAAACAAAATAATAACATAAATTCGTCAAAATTTCATAAAAATCCATTCAGTAATTTTTTCGTGAAGATGTAACTTGCACTCGCACACTTTCACATTTTTTATGTTAGTATAGTTTTTATTTTATAGATAGATTATAAACATTGTCTATAGAAGCCGTCGCGGCACAGATAAACAAGCCTGTGACTGAAAAAGCGACGGTTGTGGGATCAATTCCCACTCAGGGGAGTGTCTTAACATTAGGTTCCCTCTGCCTATCTTACTATGTGCGGGGTATAGCGAAAAATGAAATTGAAAATGAAAAATGAAAGATAAATATAATATAACTTAAAATATTGCTCACGCTAACCTCATCACAAATATGCATATAATGGTACAACGCTTGGCCGCCACTCTCCCAGTCGCTCACTTCATGGTTTAACGCCGCTGCATTTAATTTTTCTAAGATATCTTTTATTGAGTGGACGTTATCTGAAATAAAATATATGAAAATGAGACATAGAAAATAAGAGCAACGGTTGTGGGGTTCGATTCTCACTCGGGGAAATTAATTATCATTCATTCGTAATTACTTAAAAAATAGTAAAAGGGTAACGGAGTGTCTCAATATTAGAGTCCCTCTGCCTATTCCCGCTATAAGCGGGATACAGCGTGTAGCTAACATCAGTAATAAACTAGAATCGAACCCACACTAAGTGTAAACCAAAGAGTTACCAGACAATACTGTTTCAGGCAGCAGTTCCTCTAATAAAACTCTATGAGCTTCATTCCATTGCTCTGCACCGACTAAATATTGTACTTCTAGTGAGGGTTTATGCTGAAAAAAATGAAGAATAGTTAAAATGATTACTTAGTATGATGTTACTTCGAAGAATGATGTTACTTAGTAGTACATTCATTTTATTTTTAATCTTAAATATGATCATTAATTTTTATTCTAAGATTCATTCTTTTACTCATCCACTAATTCATTCACTCTCAAAAAAAAAACAAATACAGATAAACTGAAAAGTCACCTCATATTTAGCCCTGTGCGCCTGCGCCATTAACACCCACTTGATAGGAACCCCCAACCTCTGTATAAGTTCCATACGATGTTTCATATCTTGAGTATTAATCTCAGCTGGGGCGTAACGAGACAGCACGTTACGGATTAGATGGGAGCGACTGAAATTTTAAAATAAAATACAATATGAATACTTATAGCATAAAAAATGAGGCCACTCTGTAAATTTAAAAAAGAACTCGTATAATGTTCACTAAAAGCAAATAGCAACCTTGCTGCCCGACCAGACAGAGGGAACCTGGGAACCTTCTGTTAATATAGAGTATATTAACAGAAGGTCCCATTAAGACTTTCTTTTCTTTCGTTTCCCACTTTCCGCCGAATTCTGGGGGCATTACATGTGTTGAATGGCGGAACTGAATTTTTTTACGCTGTATCTCACACACAACAGGGTAGGCAGAGGGAACATAGTGTTAAGTCATTCCGTTCCACATTTTCCGCCGAATTCTGGAGGCATTGCGTGTTGAGTGGCGGAACTCAACGCCGCTTTTTTTGCCTCGACACCAGAGCGAAAAAATGAAAGTATAAATGTAAATAAATATTTCATTTCCTCTAGTATGGATCGAACCCACAACCGCCACATTAGTCACACCCTTGTTCCGCTGCGCTACGACGGCCTCAATGCGGCCCAAACTTTATTAAAATGTTCTTTCTGCCGAGCGGGAATCGGACCCACGACTGTCGCCCTTGCAGTCACACGCTTATGTCACTGCGCCGCTAAGATCTTACAAAAATGTATACATAGCAATAAAAAAATGCATGTACAATTAAACATAATATAAACAAAGAAAAATATTCAAGAAAAATATTTATATTAAGAATATAATTAATTATCAATTTATACAATAAGCTACTAAGTAGGGGCGGCGAAGAGGGGACTTTCGGGATTTATTCGAGCGCGTCAGATTAAGATACTGGGGATTCCTTGTACTCGGTTACGTACTTCCACCAAATATGACCTCCGTATGTGTAGCCGCGCGTCTAGGATAAAGGATCAGATAAGTAAAAAAAAATGATCATCTGACATTCTGGAGCGCATCAGATTAAGGTAGGGTAAGTTAGTTACATGCTGAATCTTGTATATTCCACTAATCTGACAATTTGAGAGTGAGGCAAAGGAGGGGGAGGGCTCCAAAGTTTGAAAAAAAAAACGTTATCACGACATTCTCGAGCGCGGCTAATTTTTTTTATTTTGGAGGGAATCATTTAAGGATTACGAAAAATATAATCTTACAAATTCCACAAGCCGAAGTAATAGAAATTGATCGATAAAGTTTAATGTACCTAAGAATTGCGTATATTCCTCTCTCCGTATTTCTATTCCTCTCTCACTCACATCAATGAAGATGATAATTTAAAAAAATACTAGAATTTTTTTTTTCCAGTTTTTTTTTATAAATACAAGTATTCTATTTCAAACATACATTATTTTAGTTACATTCTATTTCTTGACATTTTCACTTGATTACGTTTAATGAATAAAAAAATTGACACCAGTCGTGGCGCAGGGGCACAGAGTATGACTGTAAAACCGACTGGTTGTGGGTTCAATCTCCATTCCAGGAGATGAAATATTTATTTAAATGTATATTTTCATTTCTTCGCTCTGGTGTCGAGGCAAAACAGCGACGTTAAGTGCTGCTACTCAACACTCAATGCCTTCAAAATTTGGCAAAAAGTGGGGAACAGAGTGTCTTAACGTTAGGTTCCCTCTGCCTATCCTGCTGTGTGCGGGATACAACGTAAAGCTGACTTGTTTATTTCATTGGTTTAAAAAAATATTAATAATTGTCAGATTAAACAAGTCCCTTCAGATAATCGTCTGGTTTTGAGATATCACGTCTAGGGCAAGAAGATGAACCATATATATCTTAATCTGACGCGCTCGAGTATGTCCATGGAACAGTTTTTTTTTACATTTTTGAAAATCTATATCCCCCACCCCATCGGTAAGCTTCGCAACCCAATAGGTCTCAATGACGCTCGAGTAAATCCCGAGTTTGCTTCTTCCCTCCCTAACTATTATACATATTTTTTAGTTTAACTGTCCAACGTGACTACAACGTCTTGTCGCAATGCATAAAAAAATAATTCGTATGCGTAATTTAGGCCTCCAATTCTGTATATGAACCCTACCTCTCATCCTGTGGGTGATACATCAACACTTGCACCGCTAAATGCCAATCGCCCCGCGCCTGCAACTGCTCTGAAGTACCTATTATACTCTGTATTGAGGGCGTCGACAACCAGGCACTTATTAGAAAGCTGTAAAGATGGAAAAAAAAGAGAGTGGAGACACTGGGACACTATTTTTTTTGTGACGTTTTAATAGGGTAAGCTGAAATAACTTAAATGGTAAGACTCCTTTCTTCGATTCCTAAATAATTTCAAGACATGGCATGTTATAGCCTTCGTGGACTATTCAATACAGTTTTTCAATTGGAACAAATTGTTCCAGAGATTTGTGGAGTCAAACAAACAAGCTCTTCAATTGTATAATATTACGAGCTGCCAGCTGAGCTGAGGATCAGAGCATCTAGACGTCCAAAAATCAGTAATTGAAATCCAGCCACATATTAAAAAAAATCTAACATTTCATACATTGATAATATCTTATTTTTGATAAACAAAAAAAAAATTGTTTTAAGCTTCACACGGCATACCGCACATAGCAGGGTAGACAGAACGAATCTAGTGTTAAGACAGTGTTCTCCACACACCGCCGAATTTTCGGGACATTGCGTGTTAGGTGGCGGAACTCAAGCCGCGTTTTGCCTGGTAGTCAGAGCGAGGAAAAACTTCTATTTTACTTTATTTAAAAATTTGTAGCACTAAATACACTAAACTTACCTCAAGCTATAATCAAAGGGATCTGGCGTATATGAGGCCGGACTCAGCTTAGGCCTTGTGTTGAACGCCCTAGCCCTTAATAGCTCATAACGAAGGTCTAAGATACGACGTGTTTTACCATTCTGGAACAAAAAATAATAATAATTAAACATATAATATATTCTTATTATAAGTTATATATTTAGAGGACGTTGAGGTTATGGGTTCGATACCCACTCGAGGAAATGAAATATTTATTTACATTTATATTTTCATTTCTTCGCTCTGATGTCGAGGCAACGAGCGGCGTGGAGTTCCGCCACTCAACACGCAATGCCTCCAAAATTCGGCGGAAAATTGGGAATGGAGTATTTTAACACTAGGTTCCCTCTGCCTACCCTGCTGTGCGCGGGATACAGCATGAAGCTGATTTTTTTTTGTTATCTATATATGGACCGTTTATTTTGAAAGTGGTGTAAGTCCATTTTTGAGAAAAATGAGATATCACGTAATTCATGTTTAATTTAATGTAATGTTTTTATATATAACTAGTCCGTGTTTAATTTCGCAAAAAAAAACAATTTTTTGAACAACTGAAAATCGGTCGGTATATGAAATTGCATAATCATCGACATACTAACCTTTAATTTTCTCGAAACAAAAGAAAATGGACTTACACCACTTTCAAAATAAACGGTCCATATATAAAAGGACTGGTCCTCACTGACTGAGGTAAGACGCACGCACAGCCGTATGGCTGATGGAAACGTGAAACTTGAAGAGATGTTTACTTTTGTAATCTGGACATTCACTAAGAAGGGATTTTGAAAAATGTTAACCTAAAGGGGTGAAATACGGGTTGAAAGTTTGGATGGAAAACAATTTAAATCGGCACCGATTCTTATAAAATTTGAAATTTAGATTTTTATAAGTATTTAATTGAACACGTGTTTCATCATTTTCTAGAATTCTCCCCCTAAGAGTGCAAATGAGGGGTTCAAAGTTTGTATAGAATTTTTTTTAGATCAGTACCAATTTTTATGAAATTTGAAATTCAGACTCTTAAAAGTATTTAATTCAACACATGTTTCATGGTTTTTTAGAATTCTTCCCCTAAGGGTGCATTAAGGGGTTGAAAGTTTGTATAGAAAAATCTTTAAATCGCCACCGATTTTTATAAAATTTGAAATTTAGACTTTTAAAAATATTTAATTGAACATGTGTTTCATGGTTTTCTAGAATTCACCCCCTAAAGGTGCAAATAAAGGTCTTTAAAGTTTGTATGGAAAAATCTTTAAGTCGCCACCGATTTTTATTAAATTTAGGGTGCAAATAAGCAGGCGAAGCTGCGCGCGTCCGCTAGTCCGACAATATAAGAATGAATATTAGCCATATTGGTAGAAAAGGATTATTTTTATTTTCGCGCCTTATAAGGATAAGAATACAAAGTGCAATGTTGAAATCCGTCACTCAACAGCAATGTGAGATTTGAGTGAGTAATATGGACGGCCTACATCTCGGCTCTACTTGGGCTGCGTACCCTTAAAAAGTTGAGTAAACCACTCACGAAAAAAAACAAAGAAAATGGTTCCTTCTATCTAACTATATGCAAGATACAGTGTGAAGATAATTAAAAATTGTCGATGAACCTACAATATTTATATTGCTATACATTCGTGGAACGCGTATGGCCATCAACCAAACCAAACAATCTTTTACAAAACTAAAAAAAAAGGATCTCTTAGAATCCAAATAGATTCCCTTGGGAAAAATAATACCCAGCTAAATGATCGAATAATCGAATAGTAATCGAACCCACACTCACCACAGTAACACAATACTCCTCCAGGTACGGTGGCACAGGAAACTGTAGCATCTCGTCGTCGGGTAGCGTGGTCAAATCCACTTCGTCTTCTGAACTAAAGTTTCTTTCGTACGTTCTAATTATTTGTTCCAGCGTTGGTATTTGTTGGGTTATGTATCTGTGGATAAAGAAAATTCAGTTTTTTTTTTCCTTAAATTAAATAATTATAGAAATTATCCAAACACGTTAGCTTTCTTTAAGATAGGGTGACTCTATGTCACAAAATTGTGCATGGGACAGAGCTACAAATTTTTTTTTTCTTACAGTTTAAATGACCTGACAATTCTCGAAGATGCCGTGTAAGTAGATGTATAGGTTAAAAAGATAACAGTTAAAAAGATTTTTATGTATCTGATCTCACTATCTCACTCGTTCTCACACACTTCCTCTTTCACTCACTCACAAACAACGTGTATAACGTTCTTTCTAGCATCCTCTTATTATTTCTATGTCTTAAAGGCACTAGCTCTGTCTTTGTCACATTTCACTTGACATGTCTCACTCACACTCACCAATTCATAATCTCTATCTCTCACTCTATTGCACTCACTCTGTCTCATTCGCACTCGCACACGCACTACACATCTGTTTCTCTCTCTCTCTCTATTGCCCTCGTTCTGTCTCATTCGCACTCAAACACGCACTACATATATCTCTCTCTCACTCTATTGCACTCGTTCTATGTCATGTGCACTCACACACGCACTACATATATCTATAACTCTCTCTCATATATCTATCACTCTCACCTCGCGACGGCGTGCAGAGTATGCAGCCAATGCGCATTGGGCGTTTTGCCACTGGAGGATAATAGGTTCAATGTCGAAATCCGGTTTTCAGCTAAGAGGGTTGAAGCGCCGCATTCACGCCACGTGTTTAGCTGACGTGTTATGAGGGATTTGAAGGCTGGGTCACCTGAAATATTTGTAATTATTAAATTAGTATTAATTATGATTTCATTAGAATTTAAATAAATTAATTTTAGAAAATATCAGTAAATATAACTTAAAATGACAAACAAATTTGAAATGAGTAGGAAAATTGTGTGCTTCATTAGTTCTATTTTCTATTATATAAATATATATTGTAATTGTTATCTCATTTATATAACAATGCAAGCAATTTATTCTTAGTATAGTATAATAAAAACATAAAAGGTCCTTTAATTTAAATGTTGGATTGTTTTTATTTGTCCAACAAAACAAACAGGAAGCTATACTTTACAATGACAGCATGGACATGTAAGAGAATACTTATAAGGAAAATTCGCTGTCTCCCTCTCTCCCACTAACCTGCACACTGCGCAATAAGCGCCGCCATGTTCAAGTCACCGTTGTCTCTGCACAACTTGCTCGCTTCTAATATTCTCCCACCGAGGAGAAGAGTGAGTACTCTAGCGCTGTGGAAGTCGTTTTCTGGAAGAAATATATGGTAATTTATTATATTATATTAATTATTCTTTACATATGTTTCTTATATAATTATAGTATGTAGGCTATACAAAAAAAACGCAGTGTTAAGACACATTAAGCCCACAGGCATGGTGTGTACCATAATTCCTATTAATATTATAAATGTGAAAATTGAGTGAGGATGGATGTTTGTTTCACTTTCACGCAATAACTACAGAATGGATTTAGATGAAACTTTACCGTATTTATAGCTTAGACATCAGAATAACAGCAATTCCAGCATCGCCGTTTTAACCTTATTGTTATACTAGCGGCCTGGCAGCGGCTTCGCCCGCTTGAACTAAATGATTATTCATTTCATAAAGAGAATTGACTGACAGTCATATGTGTTTATGTCAACGACTAATTTAATTTAACCGTTCAGAAGCATTCTTAAATGTTAAATTCTTGATCTGTGTAAGGATTTATAATATTCTTTGTAAAATAACTGAAATGTTTGCTTATTACAAAAAATACACAAATCGAATTAAATAATCCAATATCGAAATCGAATACAAAATAATAATCCTTGTTTTGAAATTCGGTTAAAAATACAGATTTATCACAAACAAATACAGATTTATTATAAGTATAGATATTGATTGCTATATACTTGCAGGCAAACTCATGCCTTGAGTTCATTCAAATGATGATAACTTTTTTTTAAATGTAATTTTGATGAAACAAACTGTAGATGTTAAGTTGAGTTAAAACAAAGCAATTGGTGAAAGTCTGAAGTAAATCGGTTCAGTACTTACAGACAGACTGACAAGAAATTAAAAAAATATATATTTTTGGTTTCTATTAATCTTTTTAAGTATCCCTCTATCCATTTCAGTCAAAAATACTAAATAAACAGACAAAATATTTTTACTGTTTTATTATATATATAGATATAGATTATAGCCAAATTATACACAATGTTTACATAAATTGTAGCCTGTGTGACAATCTGATGTATAAGGTATGTAACTGTAAAATTTCATCTAAATCCGTTCAGTATATTTGGGTGAAAGGGGAACAAACATCTATCCTCATAAATTTTCACGTTTATAATATTAAGTAGGATTTACCCCCTACCATCTTCCTTCTCGCCTTGTCTGGGTTCGGCCAACTTCTTGTCAGTTATATCATTTACGGCATACTTGAACCACTCAATCAAGCGCTTGTGTCTGTTTACTATTGATAACTCGTCTATGCCTGGAATTCCTGGAAATAAAGAAAAAATATAAGGATACAACACTGTTAAACTTTTAAAGAAAAATGTTTTCCTTATATATGTTTTTAGGATAAGTGTATATTATATAGAAAAGTATTAAAGAACTATGAAAAAAATGTATGTTCTTCATAATTTAGATAAAAAAATAGGGTTACACACGTATTTATAAATCATTTTAAAAACCTAATGATTTTAAATTTTGCATCAAACAAGAAATGTTAAATTTTCATGTAAATGTTATAATATCAACATGACCTATAAATGCACATTACGAATATTGAAGTGAAGTTATAATTCTTCACTGCCAAAATTTCACATAGTTGATATGGTTACATTAAAAATTGTAATGTCAAATCCTATATCTTATAAAACAAAGTCGCTTTTCGTGTCTGTCTGTTGTTTCTAACTCTTCTTCTAAACCACCCAACGGATTTTGATGCGGTTTTCATCATTAAGTCGAGTATTTTTCATAGAAGGTTTATATATAGTTTATTATTTGTACATTCTTATGTAAATTAACATAAATATGATAAATGTGTATAAAGTCCTACCCGTTGAGACATTTTCGCGCTGCTTGAGCTCAGTACTACATGAAAAAAATGTACTGGAGTATTGTTCCTCTTAATAAGATCTACAAAAAAGTCCGCGA
>JAKRZM010001279.1:20363-32697 GCA_036379175.1 Heliconius cydno galanthus
GCGGGGAGTTGGCGCATCCGGTACGCGCGCTGGCGCACGCGCTCAGCAGCGCCACGTGGCTGCGCATGTTGTGCGAGTGCACGGACCTCGCACTCACCGCCTACCGCCAGCTCGAGATACAGAAGTGGTCCGCCGGGGATTTTACGGTACGATACAATCTTTAAATAATTTAATACTATTTTATACACGATAGTTTAACTTGCAATATTAGTATGTAGGTAGGATACTCAGAGAGGTATATGGTTACAACTATTTCTAACATGACTATAGAACACAGTTAGAAACTTGTAATAACTATGTGATATTATATAATAGTAAATAATATAGCATTATTACCACAGCTGTTGCCACCGCGTGCTTTCTATCAACAAGCCCGCCTGGAGACAGTGCTGTACATATGTGACACGGACGCCGTCGGGGGCTCCGGCGGGGGCTCCGGTGGCACAACACTATATATAGCTCCCGACGACGCTCAGGGCGAAGCCCTAGTGACTCTGCCGCGGGAACACAACACGCTGGGGCTCGTGTACTGTGACGCGGGCGCCGCGTCCTTCACCAAGTACGTCAGCCGACTGGCCGTGCGTCCTGATGAACACTTTTATATCATTACTTGTACTTACTTCGAGTGACACACGTGTAGTGTTGTGAAATGCTGCTAAGCGTGTGTAGTGATAGTGGTTGTTGCATAACAAGTTATTGTGTTGATATACTTTTACATATTTTGTATTTGTATCTGTTACTGTTAATATTTACGTAAGTGATTAATGAAGTGTAATGGTATCTATAATTGTACTTTGCTTAGCTAATTATTCAATTTCTCTGTATAGAAAATCGTATATATTTTTTATTTTTACCAACATACCATTTTTTATCTATTATAATATGTATGTTATCTGCATTATGCTGAAAGAGGAGAGTTAGTAGAAGGTATAATAGAGTTGCCTTAATAGTATCTATAAATAAACATAATTTCATATAAATTTTAGAAAAGTTACACAGGAATTGAATATCTGAAGAAGCGAAATGTTTACTTAAATTTGTATTATTCGCTATTCTATCGAGGCAAAAGCGCGGCGTTGAATTCCGCCATCGAACACGCAATGTCTACAGAATTCGGCAGAAAGTGGGGAACGGAGTGTGTTAACAATAGGTACCTAATCTGCCTACCCTGCTGTGTGCGGGATATAGCGTGAAGCTGAGTAGATTATTATTAAAAAGTGAAAGTAACAAAAATAAAATACTAAATACTGCTGATACAATGAATCAACAGTTAAATTATCAGTACAATCTCTATAAGTAGCGTTTTATAAAAATACTGTTAGATTATTGGCAAAGTACAAGTGGTATAAGAAATATTAACATTTAAATTATTTTAATAAATTTCAATGGGAAACTTAATTTTTTTCTTTATATAAGCAGTGGGAACCTAGGGTCTGTTCACTCTGTTCTCCACATATCTCTTAAATTTCGATTAATGATAAGTGGTGGACAATTCAATGTCGCAATTTGTCTTGGTACCAGAGTAACAAAATAAATTAGTAAATTTTCTGTTTCCTCCTGGTTGAGGAAGCATTGTGTTTCAGCACTCAACTGTACTGTTTCGAAAAAAATGTATAAATAATAAACCTCTCGTGCGTTGTGCTGTATTGAAGAGTGATTAGAAAATCATGTAATTATTTGTTCAATATATTGTATTTAAAGAATCCATTGAAAATCAAAATGATTACAAACTAAGAACAGGATTGCTAGATTATACAAGACCCTGGAAGATGCCTTCACTTGACTGGTTTTGGAGCTTGTACGCCAGTAATGTATTTGGGACCTTTCTGTCGATACATTACTTATATCCTACAGTATCACTTAACTTAAATCTACAAATACTTAAATATTCTTTTTTTATTCATTGAGTTGTAGAAAACAAGTCCCGATAGAAAATTCCCTTAATAAAGAGACTTTATAGTAAATTTGTTATAAAATATGGATGATCATTAATATATTTATTTAAAACTATAATATCACTCTACATAATTCTCAATTTTTTCATATAATTGTTATACAATCTATGTCAGCAATTGTTATGGGTTTGACCCAATACTAATGAATGGAATGGAATGACGAAAACACATTTATCTTGCAAACAAATTAGTAATTCACTGTTATTTTAAACATAAAATTGAAAACTGTAAACATCAAATAAATCGAACATTAGATTCGCCTAATGATCGCTTTTAGAATTACAAACTTTTACAAAATTCTCCCTACAGATGCTAACAAAAAATATATAGTAAGTATAAACTTACTCTCTAAACTCTCATAAAAGAGTAGTCCCGTAATGCAATAAGAAAGTTAAGCTTGTCTTAAGCACTATGATAAACTGAAAAAAGTGGAGATTTAAATCCTGCTACCATCTGCCACCGACAACAGTCTACTGTCGGAATAACTTAAAACCAACCTGCAACTTCATATATTATAATTATTACTAACATATAGAAAATACATGTACATAATTATATTTATACAATAAGTATTTTTGCACGAAATGAATTTGCCCCACTTGAGTTGTAGTCTTGTAGTGTTTCATATTATTATATGAGTTAAAGATAATAATTTGTTTTAATATGTTCTATAGTAATCTTTAATACTGTCGCCCCCAAAGACAACAAATACTATTTACATTTGTACTATCATACGTTTGTAATTACTAGACTTCTCTGAGTGTACTAACACTAGGTTTCCTCTGCCTACCCTGCTGTGTGTTTTTTGGTATGCACTTCCAATTGTGTTCCTCTGAGGTCACTTTAATGATCTGCAACTATTTCTGTAATTTTGAAATGAATATGGTTTATGATGCGAAAGTGGCCTGGAGGTGTTTCGTTGGCGGTCGACATTAATTTTGTACATATTGTAAGAGTTCTTTAATAAATGAATTGAAAAATATTTAATTATTAATTTCTGTCTTATTCTTGAAGAATATACACGTTCACACAGTGACATGTAAAAGGGTGGACACGTGTCCGATAGAGAGAGGTTGAGGAGAGTAGCGAGCGGTGCGGAGGATCATATACTGATATTAAGCTTGTAATTACTTAATTGTCAGTTAATTCTGTGTATCAAATTAATAATCATGTAGTTCAAGCGGGCAAAGCCGCGGGCGGGCCGCTAGTAGACTAATATATCATTATGTTATTTTAGATAAGGAGTTATATATTATATTGATACATGCCATCTGAACGTGAATCATCTTTTAAATAAATTTTTTTTCAACATTTTTTAAAAGATTTCGAACTTTTAATATTTAACGATAGATCATTTTACAATATAGTTGCTTGCACAGCAAATTAATGCTCATAACATTTTGTAGAAAGAACTCTAAAAGTCTTGGAATTTTTAGAGTAAAGTTCTCGGAGGATCTCAATTTGTTTGTTGACTAACACAGTACAGAAGAGAGAGTGCAAGTAGACTCTGGTGACTGCAATCATGATCGGTCAAGTCGGGACTCGCAATAGACGACACAGAGTACGTCGGAGAGACCACACGTAAGTTATCCTTCAAGCCTAAATAATTACTCCAGTTTGTTACAGTGAGAAGATTATTATTAATAGTTCGGATGGAATTCACAAAATTTTCCGGGGTTGAAGGAACATAAATATGGCAAGTTTTTTTACCCCTTTTGTTACATTAGTGAAATTTTAGTAGGTATTCCTAAGTTTCTCCAGTAATAAATATAGCCTATGTTACTCAGTGATAATGAAGCATTCTAATTGTGAAATAATTAAAAAAATAGTTTAGTAGATTTTAAGTTTATTTATTACAAACTTACACACATACATACAAATGTGTTCTCTTTATAATATTAGTATAGATAATATTTATTAGTGATCGGAATGATGGTGTCGAGTAGGCAATGTTCCCCACCAGCAAGACAACTAATACAAAGATCGAATTGGAATATTTATTTTATTTCGTAATCCCACTGCACCTGGGGAAGCTCACCTCGGTCCTGTGACCGAGACGTTCAGAACCGCCTTATTAGTCCAATGCATTCATAATAACAAGCTAATCTGCTATTTCTAGCGACAACAGCGTAAGGTATGGCATCAATCTAGATCCCCGAGAGATAAGAACAAATTGAATTACTTATCTCACAAAAAAACTAAAACGGCAAATACAAAGATACAACAGTGACTCAACAAACTGTAACCTACAAAGTCTAACTAACGACCGAAGTACAGACTATTCCTTCTGGAAAGTTACTAAGAACTTAAAACGACCTATTACCCAGATTCCACCATTAAAAATGGGAGACGGAAAATGGGCCGTAAGTAATGAGCAAAAAGCTAAAGCATTCGCAGAATATCTAGAAAATATCTTTAAGCTGAACGAAGATAATGAAAACCAGGATCCTGTTCCATTAAATTTTTGTGATGAAAGTTAAGACATAAAACTGGTTTCACCTAGTGAAGTCTGTCGTGAAATAAAACAAAAAATTAACCGAAAAAAATTCCTGGATTTGATTTAATCTCAGGAGATATATTACATAATCTATCAAGAAAAGCTATAGTTAAACTAACGAACTTAATTAATGCTGCATGTAGACTTAAATGTGTGCCAGATCTATGGAAAGTAGCTGAAGTAATAATGATAGCAAAGCTAGGGAAACCACCCCAAGAGATAACATCTTACAGACCAATCTCACTTCTACCTATTATGTCAAAGCTATTTGAAAAATTGTTCTTAAAAAGGCTCAAGCCAATTCTGGAGAGTAAGAAACTCATTCCAGATCATCAATTTGGTTTCAGAGAACAACACTTAACCATTGATCAAGTTCATAGAATAACAAACCTCATTGAGAAAACATTGGAAAATAAAGAAGTCTGCACTTCTATCTTTCTAGACGTTGCACAAGCTTTTGATAAAGTATGGCATGAAGGTTTATTATTGAAACTAAAAAGAGTGTTGCCCATTGAATATGTAGATTTAATTAAATCATACTTATTAAATAGAGCGTTTAGAATAAGACAACANATAAAGAAGTCGGCACTTCTATCTTTCTTGACGTTGCACAAGCTTTTGATAAAGTATGGCATGAAGGTTTATTATTGAACCTAAAAAAAGTGTTGCCCATTGAATATGTAGATTTAATTAAATCATACTTATTAAATAGAGCGTTCAGAATAAGACAACAAAATTATTTTTCTGATATCAAAGAAATCAAAGCAGGGGTACCACAAGGAAGTGTGTTGGGTCCGGTTCTCTACCTACTATATACCTATGATATCCCTCAGCTAGAAAATAATACTATCGCAACTTTTGCCGATGACACTGCCATAATGGCAGTAGGAAAAACTCATGTAGAAGCAGCCAGAAGAGTTCAAGAAGCTATCAACAAAATACACGATTGGACAAAACATTGGAAAATTAAATAAAATAAAACAAAGTCGGTGTATATTAACTTCACTATTAAAAGAGATGAATATCACCCCATATTCATTAATGACCAAATAATACCATACCAAAATACAGCAAAGTACTTGGGCATGACGCTGGATGCTAAGCTACGCTGGAAAGCTCACGTTAAGAAGAAAAAAGAGGAGTTAGAAATTAGATACAATAGGATGTACTGGCTGCTTGGAAGAAATTCTGCTCAGTCAGCTCAGCAGTTCAGAACAAGATTTTACTGTACAAACAAGTCCTCATGCCAGTATGGACCTACGGGATTACAGCTGTGGGGCTGTACCAAAAAAAGCAACATAGATATTATACAGCGATTCCAGAATAAAGTACTTAGAGCAATAGCTAATGCTCCTTGGTATGTTAGAAACGACGACCTCCACAGGGACCTCAATATAGAGTTCGTTGATAGAGTTATTAAGAAATATGCAGAAGCTCACGAACACAGACTTCATCATCATGTGAACGTCGAGGCAATCCAGCTCCTCGACAACACAGACATAGTGAGAAGACTCAAAAGAATTAAACCTTTCGAGTTAGTGTAGTGCATAATAGTTCAGTGGTGAAGGTGTAATCGTAAATATAAAGAACACATTAACAAAGTGTCTTCCCCTTAAATAGAGACAATAAGAAAAGTGCCGATGGACACAATCTTAGCATAGTATTGTTTATTATAAAAGTAGGTTAAAATTAAATTACTCATTAGTCAACGTAATGGCTAGATCGTAATATAATATTATTAGTGTAAGTAAGTTTGTGTACACTAATAATAAATAAAAAAAAAAATCTGCTATTTCTGCTGCAACTAGCATTACTAAAACATTATAGCATAAAACACAATATAATATTAATTTTAATAAAATTTGTGGAGAACTCGCGATCACGTGTTCAGTTTAACTTGTCGTTTAGTTGTAGGAGCGTGGGGCGCGAGGCGCGAGGCTCGCGGCTCGCGCGCTGATTGCGTCCCGAGGGGTCGCAGACGTGAGATGAGACAGCATCCCGCCCGATGCGGGATCAATGAGATGATATAACAAAGCTATTATTAAACAAGGATGAGTTGTATTAGAGTTGAGATCAATATTCTCGTTGTTTGTATTTATAGTGATTACTTTATAAAAGACAATACTTTTTAGAATGATTATTATTCTTTGATTTAGATACGAGGCAACGAGGTCAAGAGCCGCATCCTGCATCCTGTGTGCCCCAGTACCTATTACTAGTATAGACCATGAAACGACCGACGAAACGAAATGATTTATCCAAAGTGTTTGATTGTATAGAGTACAGACTCAAATTTAATAAACATCCCATAAATAACCAGTTTTTTTCAAATTAAGGCTTTGACAAAAAAAGCATTTGCCAATCCTGTGTTTGAATCTAATATTATGTTATTAATATTTAATTTAATAGGTTGGTGCTAGCCCTTGCAATTAAAGTTGCAACCGTAACTCCCGTACTCGTCCCATATAGCTTTAGTTTTTTAATTTTCATCTCTACTTATAGACTTATAGACTTAGCCTGAATTCTAGCTCCAGCGTGAACTCGCATCTACGATGAGATAGATGCACTTCTGAACTAGTGAGCATACTTAATTTCTTTTTAAGCATTTTAATTCTCTTTTCCTTAGCAACAAAGCGCGCGATAATAGGACAGAACTAACAACTTGGACATATAGATAAGCTTTAACTATGAAAATGGATATTTATCCTTACAAGTGTATTGTTAATAGGTATATCATGTTAAGGATGAAACTTAAAATGAAAAATGATGAATGCAACCTACATACTCGTATGAAATAAATAAATATGTAAGCGGTTGTAACTCGTAATACTGTTAATTACAGCTTTACTTATCTGTTGCACTCTCTTTTGTTTTATAATTACTTGTAATTTAGCACTCTTCACGAGTATACAGCCTTCCTGTACGCCATAGATAGATGCATATACAGGGTGGAAGCGTTAGCGCGCCTTTTACGGAAACAGCATAGTATAGGGTAAAATATTTCAAAGTCAAATAATCTACCAACAGTTCACGAAAGTTAACGCCTCAGAGCTGAGACAGTTTGGACGCTCGATTGATAAGTACGCGAGTTGCAATGACCAATCAGTAGGTAGGTACATTACTCACCGAAACTCAATGTCCCACTGCTGCAGAGAAACCTATAAGTAATACTTTAAATTGGCTACATTTTATTGTCTTTAAAGCAAATTATTGTTGTTGGTTAAGTTTAAATGGTATGGCCGAGGGCCGAGCCCCGAGGGCCGAGCCCCGAGGGCCGAGGCGACCGCAGTGCTATCGCAGTTTTCAAGTCACCGAGTTGAACAAAAAAATTATTGTAATTACGCTCAATGTTATTATTTTACAACGTTTATTTAAAGTATCTCTAATAGGTACCTTTTAGAGATACCTTCAGTGGTTTAAATTATAATTAAGTATTTAAAAAAAAAATCCAAAATTTAGTGATAAAGCCGCTAGTTCAAGTGAGGTATCAGATGAAAGGGCTCTGGGTAATCTGTTATACAGCTTGAATTTCAGGAAAAGCTAGAAACCTCCAATTTTTGAACGGAACTCCTGGTGGGAGAGCCCGACTCACTTTTTTCTTTAAAGACAATAACGATAGAAAATTAGATTAACAAATTTTATCTTTGTAACCAAGATGTGTTTATAATCTGTATATCTAGTGGTGAAATATGCCCCACTGTATATACTTAATCTGTATTTACTTATATTTTACACTAGCAACTGCCAGCGGCTTCGCCTGCTTGAACTACACACTTATTTATTCAATATACTGAATTGCTTTTGTTCTAATATTTCATGTTTGCAGCGTACTTATAGTGATTGTGAACATTTCAACAACGTTGGTACCACAATAGCGTAATTCTTATTAGAATTTTTAATGGTTTAAAAAATGCAACCTAATGCCAGTAGGAAGATTACTATTTAAGATCGGGTCAGTATTTTTTTGTAAATACATACTTATATCAACGATTTCTTTAGAGCGAAAAATAAAAGAAATATAAGTACCTACTGGTTTGAATTATTCAAACAATTTACAATTGCGTAAACAGACGTAAAGATGAAATAACTGGCCTTGACCAGGGATTCACTCCTGATAGGGCTCTTATCACTTTTATGTAAATTTTTGTTATACCTAGAGCATTATTCATTTCAATAAAAAAATGTTTTTTTCATATACTCCCAGTATCCCAGTTTCGAGTAATTATCAGCCAGTATCGCGATCATACGGAAAGCAAGAGCAAGTTGGTACCAAAGACACTGGGAGTCACCGGCAGAGCGAGACCGTACTTTACGCCAAAACGCCGTTTGGCAATGTAAAGAGCCCAAGATCGGCCTCATATGACGTACTGATCTCATCTCGAGGCACGCGCCCCAGTATCATTTGGAACCATAAGCTCGCATACAACTTAGAGCCATTTGAATCGGTGAGGATCCAATATTCTGTAAAAGGCTTGACACTTTGGTTTTACAATATCAACCCCAAAACTACATTTAACAATACGTCCTATAAAAGTAACGCTCACGCAAAATTAGCGACTCCTAGCACTTGTAGTAACAAAGTTTCATACAAATTATCAACCCAAAAATAGGGGTTGAATATCGCAAATACAAAATTTGAGATACCTAGCACATATAGTATCTGAGACATATGTATATATATATATATGAACAAGCAAAATAAAAATGAATGTAAAGAATTTTATTGAAGTCACCGGTAAAATATGAGGAGGGCAATTATGTTACTTCATACTTGGCACAGAATATGGAAGCCTCACAAGCTCCCAGCGTCTGCGAAGCCGCTCAAATACTTAGCTATGATACAGGCGTGCAAGGGTGCTTTGTGTAATATCAGTCCCTACACAACTGATAAATATAATTATTTGTCAAATTATTATTCAATCCATAAAAATAGCCAGAAATGTCGTAACTGTGCTAAGATTTTTTTCTAAAAATATAAATCTGCTCTCGAACATTGCATGTTGAGTGGTCGCTTCGTCTTCTTACCAGAACGAGAAAATGAAAATAATCTCACCCCCCGCGTGGGAATCAAAACAACGTCTTCTTTTTATCCAAGGAGACGGAAGAAAACGTGTAAAAGTACAAAACGTCAATAAGTTTCCCGGTCGCAGTTTGACGTCGCTATCGAACATATAAATATAGCAAATAAACTCATCTATAAAGATAAAACTAACGAAAATTTGTTGTCACAATTTTCATTTATTGAAAATACCCTTCACACGACCGCGAAGCCGTCGCCGTCTTGCGGCTTTACCCGTTAGTCTTCTTTGGTGCCGTATTTTGAATCTTATATTTAGCTAGTAAGATGTGAGTTGGACTGTGGGTCCACACGGGCAATCAGTATTGTGCACTAAGAAGTGACGAGCGCCATAGAATAGAGGCCCGCTCTAGTTTATACTTATTAGTGACCTATTCAGGTGCTAGCTCTATCACCAGCCCTCTATGTTATTGTATTGCGACCTTTTCTGGTATTCTGTAAATTTCATGTTGAAGCAATTTTCACAAGTGGGTTCAATTTAGTTTGTAAATTTTATTATATGGTTACAAAACCGGGTTAAATATTCAAACGATATAGGAGTATGTTCTGTTTTTTTTTTAAATGTACCTATAATAAAACATGAGGCTATACACATCAAAATTAAAGCTTAAATTAGATATGAATTAAGTACTCTGCCAAGACTTCTCAAATAGGTAAGTCAATACTGATCCTGAAATAGATTTCCTTAAATGCACGTGTGTTTAGATAGTAGTGTCGTTTAAACATCGAGCAGAGCAGAGCTGTCACCGGGACTTGCATACGGCAGGGCAGATAGGCCTGAAAGAGAACTTAAGACACTGCGTCCCTCAGCCATTTTATCTTTCTTTGTAATTTTAAATCTACAAACAAGATTTACAGTAAAAAACTAAAAATGTACCGCGAGATGTGACCTGAAGCCTAAAACTAATAAATTAATTAATTTATTTCCTTCAATTACAAGTTTAATAATATTTTAGTTTTATTAGAATTACAAGTTATTTGTCAAGTAAATATAGACTGCTACTATTATACCGCAACTCTGCAGCGCTCAGGCTGTAAAGTTATCTCGCCGCAGAGGCCGAGCTGATGGGAGACAAACTTATTTTTAATATCTAAAGATTATGCCATGGAACATATTTTTTTAAATAACTTAGAATAATGTCTATAATAAATGATTATTTATAATTATATATTTTCTCACTAAAAAGTATATAATAAATCCTTTGTCTACTCTTAAGAATTCTTACAGTCAGTCGCCTAATTATTAAATCAAAATAAATTCCTGGAATTGACTGTTTTGGTAGTAAATATAGCATTCATCATTCATATAGAAGTCATTTTTATAACAGTGAAAACATTTCCCAAAGCGGTCATAGGTTCGATATCCGCTCTGGGAAATATTTATATTTATATCTTTATCATTTCCACTGATCCTTGTTGATCTGATCTTGGAAGTCGGTTTCCAGAAGGCGCGGGCTCGAATCCCGCTACGTGGTATATGCGACAAGTCAGCGACACAACACTGGAAATATAAATTACCTTAATGTCTTTAATAGTACATTTATGAGCCCCGGCTCTCCAGTGTTTAGCAATTTAAATACTGCGACTCCGCCTGAGCCTTCATTTACCCCTTTTTGATGAATTCATCTAAATAATTAACAATGGTTTCTATTATTTGCACCGCCATTTTGTACTTTGCATCCCTCATGTAGAGTTCACAACGTCTATTGCATCTTAAGGTGGCTCTACAAGAAAATGTTTATATTTAGTAAATGTAAAATATGGCGATTGGTACAATTTGTTAAATAGTTAGTTAGGTAGTAGCCTTTAACAAAGTTATTCAATGTCATGAGCATTTAATACAATTATGAGAATAAGATGCCGCCTAAGCAGTAGATGCTCTCTGTTGTGTCACGACGTTGTCACGGATAGATAGATAGATAGCTAGATGGACCGCTCGCTGTCGACAGAAACTTGTGGGAACTAATTAGAGCTCATCTCGAGTTGCTCTTTTTCATCGATCCCCGGAATAATTAATGTCGATCGAACTTCTGATAGTTTTTATTGGATCGGAACTTAAGAACTTACATTTTATGGAAATTGATCAAAGCAAAAATACATTAGCTCTGGAGTACGCGTTGCAACTCATCCAACCATGGCGGTGCCGCGGTGCAGCGGAGATTAGATAATGAAATAACTTACCGTATTAAAAGTTGGTCGCGGTGCTGGCCGCGGCAGGACCTTGTTGTTATTACTTAAACAAATAAACTGAATGCTTTTAGAAAAAATATAAAATGTTACTAATAATTATGAACATCAGATTGTGATACGGTCAATTTTAAGATAAAAGATAAATATTTTAATTGAATACTGCACTTCAAAGTGAATACACCTCCTTGTCCCAATATTTTTAATAAGATTAGTTGAGCTGTATTAGCTGTTTGGTAGACCACCACAAGTGTTGAGCGAACGCACATACGAGTACGTCTCCTCTTAGTGGAACTCGCGGAAGCGCACTGAGGATGTCGAAGGAGCTCGATGACCACCCACGGCTCAGTGGTCACTGGTAGTGTGTTCAACACGTCACATGTCTGTCAGTAGGCTGAGACTCAGGTAGTCTGAGCGGCGATGTGATGCTAGTGACTTAGAAAACTCTATCTATTGATGCGGTTTTCACCATTAGGTCGAGTATTTTTCGTAGAAGGTTTATATATAGTTTATTATTTGTACATTCTTATGTAAATTAACATAAATACGATAAATATGTATAAAGTCCTACCCGTTGAGACACTTTCGCGCATGCGCTGCTTTAATGGTAAGTACTAC
>JAKRZM010001279.1:34695-53825 GCA_036379175.1 Heliconius cydno galanthus
AAATTTTTCAAAATCCCTTCTTAGTGGATGTCCAGATTACGAAAGTAAACATCTGTCCAAATTCCACGTTTCTACGCACAGCGGTTACGGCTGTGCGTGCGTCTTACCTCAGTCAGTGAGGACAAGTCCTTTTATATATATATATAGATAGATAGATAAGGCCATATTTGTTTAAGAATATGTCCCCTTCGTTAACTGAGAGAATATCGTCTTTAGACCTACTCTGCTAAGTAGTAGGTACAATGCTCACACATACATGCGTTAACAAAACTTGGCAATACGTGGTAGAGGGAAGTAAATAAAACTCGTCTCAGCTTCGGATAACCTTTTATTGGACAAACGTTAACACGCAACGAAGCCCACAATGTACATTAACTTTACTAAAATAAAGTACTCTTACGTTTATACGTTATATACGTTATAGTTACGATACACCGACTGCACCGTACTAAAGATGGTACACTACATGTCAATATAACAAGTTTACTCTAGAAGGTGACATTAGGAGCTACGTTTGTACGAACCAATAGGAATGAAAAGTAATAACTCAATAGGAACTGACACCGCCGTGAGGCCCCACCCCGAGGGAGCTCCCGCTGAGCTAGTTGTGACAAACCAGAACAACTAATTTAATAAGACATGAATAGCATAATTTAAATATGATTTGACTAGAGTATCGTATTTTACAGTCGCCGATGTCTAGGCCTCGTCCCCTGCGGCTCCGTCTGCAAATGGAGAATAAAGCAATAATTAGATACGAGTGTGTGATAAAATAACGATGATAACAATAAAATTTTACATACAAATACATCGTTCTATTATTTCTATTTTATTCATATAGTAAAAAAA
The DNA here is from genome assembly GCA_036379175.1 of Heliconius cydno galanthus. Taxonomy (NCBI): domain Eukaryota; kingdom Metazoa; phylum Arthropoda; class Insecta; order Lepidoptera; family Nymphalidae; genus Heliconius; species Heliconius cydno. The sequence continues at coordinate 35,545 of JAKRZM010001279.1, forward strand.
AAACTAAAACCACGCTGTGTTACAAGTGCAGATACACTGTACAGGTCCTCGGACGGTGCTGTTATTGTTACAAGAGGTGTTGAGTGGCGGAACCATACACCGTGGTTTGTCCTGCTACCACAGCGGGGAAATAAATTCTAAAAGAGTGCACAATGATGATGATGATCATTTGATGCCCCTTGACAGCAATGAAAATAGTTGGTTCAAATTTAAATATATAAATGAATAGTTTAAGCCGAGTTGTAATTCACTCAACGCAACAGTATGGCAGTAGGTACATCAATTCCTTCGAGACGATTAAAACCTTCGAGTCTATTTGCAATTTGTTTCGAACACAGTTAAGAATAAAGCGGACTTTCCTAAGCTGCTTTTCGTATGAATGGCGGAATGAATGAATGAAATGCAGCGATATTAAGGGATTAATTATGGTGGAGGATGAACGGAAGGTATATGGTGGTATGGGGGGAGGTAAATAGTATATCTCTGCTATGCCGGTGTTTGTGCAGCATGAAGTACTCACACAATTGTTGAAAAAGAAATTGGATGTGAATTCTTAAGAATCGTGTGAAGAATAATTATATTTTAGGTTAGAAATATACAATTAAAAATTATTTCCTAATTTAAATTAGATTAACCCAAAATTTCACTGGCTATTATCTATACTAATATAATAAAGTTTGTTTGTTTGTTTGTTTGAACGCTAAGATCTCTGCATCTACTGGTCCGATTTACTATGTTTTTGTTTTGTATGAAAGCTGCATTCTTCAGAAGTGCTATAGGCTATATAATATTACATTACACATATGTACTAATAAATTAAAATACTTTCTAATTTGACATGCAATTTATTCTGCCATGTTAATAACAACCGTCGTTGCTAAGCACCGGTTTGCAAAGTTTCTTTGTTGTTTTAAGAAAACGTCACCCAAAATGAACTTATATTTTGATATTCATCCTTATAAAAATAAATATATTATATAATATTTAATAAATATTCTTATAGTTCAAGCAGGCGTAGCCGCGTACGGGTCCACTAGTGTTATAATATTTGTCAAGGTAATACACGAACAACACGCGGGGCGCACTCTCTCTCTAGTCTCGACTGAAGGGCGCCCCGTGCCTCGTGCCCCTGCCCCGTGCCCCTGCCCCGTGCCCCGTGCCCCGTGCCTGGGACCGGCAATTATCTTTTATTGTGTTAATGAACACCTGTGTAGCAGCTTGTGTTTTTGTAGGGAATTAATGAACGGCTTTCTGAATTGGCTTATAATGAGATTACATTTAATGTGTAAACGCGCACGAGGGCACAGGTACGCTCAGTGGACCTCACTGTCTAGTAGACAGCCATGTTAAATGTCAGAATATTATTTATTATAGTTATAATATAATGTTAATAAATGTTACTTTATATTGTTGCATATCTCTATAAACTTATAAAGCACAAAGGTTCTCGTCACAGGTAGTAGGTAGCTAGTCCTTCGAGTCTGAAGGCGCAGGTGTCACTTCTTCTTCCACTTGAGAGAGCTGAGGGTCCGACATATCCGGTTGACCGTTTTAGATATACGAGTACACCATTTGTAAAGCTTACTTTTACTTTCGTTAAATATTGCCATATTCTATTATTTATATTCAAAATTATATGAAAATAAAAATTGACAATAGTTTAAGGTCTCATTCGTTCGCCTCTACTGTACAGTCACTTTTAAAAATCATACTTGAAAATTATTCGAAACATTCTGCAAAAATATTTACATATTTACTTATAAATATTTGTGTAAATCGACCCATTTCAATACAAAATGTAAAATATGTAATAGTATTTGAATGAAGTGATTATCCAGTGGCCAGAGCGAGGGTTCCATAAAACAGTATGTTTAGCGCGGGTCCGCTGTTTGCGCTCGGCTGGCTGACTTCGGGATAATCGTATTTCTTTTACCTTGCGTTAACAAAATATTTTACTGATATTGAAAAATAAACACATTTGGAGTTCTGCTTGGACAAATATGTTACTTGTTTTTACAAGGTTGGATTAAGATATATTTTTTATTTTGGACACTTTCGTTAATTTAATTATAGACTCATACTCGTATATATTCAGGTCACGAATACCTTACATTATAATTAGGTACTTAGCAAAGGAAGAATATGAAATATTAAATAGTGAGAATACTAAAGCAATATTGAGCATTATTAAGTGCAAAATTGTACGTGAATTTACAAAACTACTATAGACACATATAAAGCATTTCAGTGGAAGGCGCTACGGGAAGTCTACGCACTAACACAGTACAAGTGCCTACTAGATAGTTATGAAAATTGAAAAAAAACTTAAATATTAACGTGATACAGAAAAGTTTAGACTGAAACAGAAGTGCACGAGAGAGGAGAAACAAATTTCTGGAACATCAATACTACGAAGATATTTCACAAGAGGTGCTACCGTGGTCGTCGTCGAGAGGCGGGTCGAGGCGCGAGGCCCGCTTCCCCCACATTCCCCGCAGGTTCGTCCAGCCGGGCTCTCGCTTCCAGTAATATGATCCTGCTGGGTGTGCTTATACATTATTGTCGAAACTTTATTTAACCATAATATAAGATATTGTGCGCTCCGGAACAACGCGACTGTTATGTTAATATAACTTCATAATACTTAATTAAGTAACGTCCAAGCATCCACCCGCCGGTCACTGCGGACACTGACGTGCGGGCGGTGCAGGGTGGTGCGGGGTGGTGCGGGGTCGGCGGTGGTCAGTAACAGATTCGTTCAAAGGATTAATGCTCGTTTAAAACCCCGTGTTCAATTTGAGCCCATTTGCATGATTTTAATAAACATTGTTAAATAATAAATTTGTACTTTAGTTAAATAATTCTTTTTAAAGAGTGTGTGTGTGTGTCTACCAATTAAGAACCTAATCGTAGAGCCGCGTCCGTGGGTCGTAGTAAAGCTGAACGTCGTCGCAAGTAGGTATATAATTAACGAAGTCACCAAAGCGGCCAGACAAAGTTACAATTTGTTAACCAATCCCCTCGAAGCCACGTACTCGTACGTTATTAAGTTCGGAAATTCTTTCATCACTTAATATTTGATATACATTTAATTTTCCGTTATTAATTCTTTGGGATGTTTTAATTTGATTATATTCGTCGGTTGTATTTGCTATTTTGCGGTTGACGCCGTCAGCTCCGGCGGGACTCCCCCGGGACTCCACCGGCTCCCCACCGACATAATTAAGCATTATATTTCCGCTTCATAAATCTCATCTTTCCTCACAGAGTTATTTATTTCCGAGTCGACTCGAGCTGCACTTTTTAATATCGAGATACAAAAATTATAATCGAGTGGCGCTTCTATAGAAACACGTCGTCCGCGGAGCTTTTACTCTACCTTAATTAAATTACGCCGAGGAGGTGAGGATCTTTATTAATTTTAAGTGATTATTACGTCGAGAAGCTAAAGTATTAATAATACAGCAAGCAGCAGCACAAAACACACACTATTTGTTCCTCACATAACACGTATATGAGACAAAGAACTAACGAATGTAAGGACAACATCGGCCAGTCGTAGCTCCGGCACCGCTCCGACCTGACCGCATCGATCCGAGCTCAGCCACCAAAATGTATATTGGGGCAGTTAACTTTAAAAGAGCTCTAACAATGTTTAATTTCTTTCTAAATGCTTATATGAGTAATTACAATGAGAGGCTTCCATCAAGTCGCGCGCGGAGTCAGCCTTGTTTCCGTTATAAACTGGAGATTATTTAATAAATCGCAAAAACCGTCTTCACTTATATTAAAGTCATTTTTAACTACTGTTTTAAAATTACGTCTCTATTGAGCTTTTAATATTTTTTCCCTCATAGAAGTTATAACCGACGATTCAGCTTTGTATTATAAAAATATTTTGCTTGTAATTTTTGTGGTGAATGATCAAAAATGTCCAAAAAAAATACACAATTACATGGAAGTCGAAAGCTCGCGAGCTTTAAAGTGTAATAAAAGTAGTTTGTAGTTTGTACGTGGTACGACGCGGTGCGCGCACACTCGCCTGCGAGCACTTCCGGAAGAGCCACTTATATGTGTATAATGAAAAAAGTAATATGTTATCACAGACTCTACGTATTCCAAGAGCATCATCATCTCTGCACTTTTATGCCAAAAGTTGACAAATATTTGTAGCAAATAATAAAATATGTTAATTGTTCTTATAACATAATCAATTTTGTGTCAAAAGGGACTCGAGTTGTTCTCATTGAACCCTTTCCTTTGATATCCGTATTGTAGAAGTACGTTAAATCCGCCATTTTAGATTTAGAATAACGTCACACACTTTATCGTGCACTGTCCAAACTAAAGTGTATATAATATAATTTCAGCTCAATCGGTCGAAGATATCTACTTCAAAATTGAGCTCAAAGATTCCACCCGAACTTACATACATACATTGCAAGTTAAATAAAAGCTTTTAAAAATATTTGAATCCGTTATGTTTAAAGCTACACGAAATCCATGATATAAACATATTAATTTAGACATTATAAATTCCTAATGAAAGTGCACAACTAATAAGAGAACTGAGGAGGGCTCTGTCCGCTCCACCGCGCCCGACATCCGGATGTCGCAAATAATTGTACAGCAGTTACGAGGGCTCACTCGAGACCGACGTAGTGTAGTGTGTATTGGTTCAATATTGATTCAAGTTAGAAACAAATATCCCCATTGTGCTAAGACAGTGGGCAGGGTTGAGTTCCGCCACGCGACACGCAGTATGTAGAATCGGAAAGAAGAATGCAGTTCCTTTACTTTGGGTTTTCTTTGTTTAATCTGTTACGTTAACACGTAGAGGAGAGTAGACGTAAGACACACCGTGAAGATGATCATCGTAGAGACCATGCGCATAGTGAGCTAGGTAGCTGGTAGGTGTCACCCAGCTTGGAGAAGGAGAACAGAGAGAGTGAGTAAGTAAGCAATGGTACACACCGCTGTTGTAATGCGGCTGCTTGACGGGCCGCTTGCCCCACGCGCCGTGCAGCGACGACCACGCCTTCTTCTCCGGCAGCTCGATGCTCAAGTCCTCAGGGTCCATCTGGAATACCTTAGCGTATTGAAACATCACTTCAGAACAGTATACGAGTACATTCTAATATAGACGTCTACATTATGTTACCGTTAAGGGAGAAGGGGACACGTTCCTTTAGAGCAGTTATCTTATGATTGAATACCCATATATCGCAACTACACTTCTACACTGTTCCACCAGTGCCAGTGATGCTAAGGAAACTATTTATTTGTAGAATCTATTTAATTTAACTAAAAGTGACTTGGGGAAATGAATGTGACCAAAATAGAATATGTTCATAACTTGTCGATGTCGGGTAGTACAGTACAGTACAGTACAGTACAGTACAGTACAGTAGTAGTAGTAGGCACGAGTACGTCGTTGAATAGATTGACTCATATATTACAATACTCGATAAACTTTGTGAAACATATTTTATTTTATAATTTTTTATTTTTCTTGTTGTGATAGGTTTTTAATAATTGTGGAAGTTATTATGTAATTTGAGCAAATAGGTTTTACATAGTAAATATGCCCTTGGGCACCATCCAGGTGTAGTGGTTTAATAAGTCGTAGTTAAAAATACTTTGAAATGGTTGAATATCTGTAAAAGTGGAAGTAAAATAAATAAAAGTAATGTAATATTGTGGCAATTAATCTCAACAAGAATGATGGCGTGATCAGAGCCAATATCCTTGTAATATTTCAAAATGGGACTGCTAGCGGCGCGGGGGGGGGGGGGGGGGGGGNGTGGAGCTCAACGCCGCTATTTGTCTACTACAGTCAGGGGTTGTTCCACAGTGGCTTATCGTACGATGGCCTTACAGTTTATAACTGGCAAAAATATGTTTTACTTATACTTTTATATTATCGTACAAGCTACTCTAAGCAGCTTACGTAATAATTTACGTAATGTAGGCACCTCGCGGAATTTAAACTTATTTTATATAACAACAAACAAGTCAAATCTGCAGTCATCTTGTAAATGTTTTTATTACCTGTTGGACAGGGATGAGATGATCGTAAGCGAATTCGTAGTCTTCATAGTCGGGTTCAGGTCCTGATCGCTTTCCCCAAGATCCATGGAAGTTAGCCCATTTTTCCTACAAAATAGCAACAAATGTGCAATGAATAAGTAAGATTCATCAACATAGTAATTTTGTATTCATCAAAAATTTACTTACTTATGTTCTGGATAAGAGATAAAATAAAACTATTTTATTTTTAAAAGTTAGTATTTAAATAACTTACAGGTGCTCGTTTGCCCCACGCTGAACTCATGTCTTGCCAACCTCGCTTTCCCCATGCAGAGCTCATGTCTTGCCAGCCTCGCTTTCCCCATGCTGAGCTCATGTCCTGCCAGCCTCGCTTTCCCCAAGGAGCTTGGTATAAGTCCCTCCAGGCACGTTTGCCCCATGCGGTGTTCAGGTCTTGCCAGCCTCGCTTGCCCCATGCCGAATTCAGATCTTGCCAGCCCCGCTTGCCCCAAGCCGAGTTAAGATCTTGCCAGCCCCTTTTGCCCCAAGCAGAGTTTAAATCTTGCCAACCACGTTTGCCCCAAGCGGAGTTGAGATCTTGCCACGCTCGCTTTCCCCAGCCTCCGCCGCCGTGTAAGCTAGACCATGCTCTTTTTTGCTCTTCCGACAACTCGATATCTGTGTCCACCTGAGAATTTTTTCAAATTAATATTTGCTTGCATATATGTTGTTTTGTAAGTAAAGTTAAGAAATCATTTATTAATTTATGAACGTCCAGATTTTAAAGGTAATTTAAGTGTCGAGCCCCTCGTCACTACCACTAAGAATGTTCTTTACCATTTCAACGGCCGTCAGTAATTGAGCTTCGTTATTTATGTATAGAGCATTAAGCCACTGTGATTGGATATTCGTTAAGACGAAATCTATCTTGTAATGGTGCGGATTATTTCATTGTTTCCATTAGATTAAGTCCCAGGACTTCGTGCTTTGTTCTCATTCAGGAAAAATGGTTTTATTAGTTACGGAACGACGAGTCGGGGAGGTTTAGAGTTAGGAATGTTGTGCGGCACACTGGGGGCCGCTAGGGCGGTACACTGGGGGCCGCTAGGGCGGGCCGTGGTCGAGGGCCTTTGACTTTGTATTTTAGTAATGGGCTTAACTCATAAGTCTCGTTGAAAAGTAAGTATTATTTAACGCTCCCGCATTTTTACAAACGCATTATAGACGAATATGCTCAGTCGGATATGAGCTGTAGTCACATGGAAGATATATAAATATTGTTACGAGCTTTCTAAAGCAGTTTGTTCTTACTACAATTAGTTTTGCAACCAGCCAACCAAACCACATCCAAAAACAAGTGATTATTTATTATATCAAATACTTGAACTATTAGCGAGTTACGCTAACTGCAACAAACGCTATATTTCACGGTCAAAGGTGTATTCGAGTCAAGTTAGCTTTAGATTTTGTTTTCCACTATTTGTACATTTTTACGGTTTTTACCGCTTTGAGGCGAACAATGCGTCGGCCCGAAGTTATTTAACTGAGAAGAACAAAGCAATCTCGGTAATAAGTACGGCTTGAAGCGCTTACATTGAAACTGGTAGCTGGCTAGTCACAGCTACACTTACTTGAAAGAAAGAAACGCTAAAGAGATTGCAAGTTTCTTTCTGTGCCGGCCCCGTGTTTGTTATGCAGATTATAAGATATGGATGACGGGGCTTAGAGCGTTACTCGCGTCCGCATAATGAGGTCTTCGAGCGCGCGTCGTCTGTTCGTTCAATTTGTTTAAGTAAATGGCCCTCTTAATGTGCTTGTAAATATCATTTCAACGGCCGGCCACTTTACGGGGCACTGTTGTCGCTTTATTTGAAACTTTTTATATTATCCATTGATCCTGACATTTTTTTTAGAGAATTGACATAACATGACTGTTTAGGATTAATGTGAACATTAACTGTAACTAATAAAGTTAAAGCAATTATGAAAACTCAAAATGGTTGTTACAGTTTCTGTTATTCCGTTTTCGTTTTATTTATTCTACTTTCATTTAATATGGATATATCATTTTTTTTAAATTTTTCACGTGTTGCTCTTCTTTAGCGGGGTCGCTAGTCACTGAGATGGTTTGCTTGAAGGCGTTAACGTTGGAAACTAAAAGTTCGATTTGACTAATTATTTTTATCTTAGTAAAATTTAGTGTATAATACAATGAATGAACATATAATTTGTGAATTTGTTAAGAAGTTTACAAGATAGCCACTTCTTAGTTGTATATAGTTTGCGGCCCCGACTACCTCGTGCGGTCAGCGGTGCTACTGGACCAAACTTGTAATCTGATCCGGGTCGAATGTCTTGTTATCAGGTAAGAACTATTGTCTTGTTACTTCGTAAATCTTTGGCCTTTGGTTGACCTTTTTGACGGCAATCGCGATACATTCACGTTTTGAGAAAGAATAATGCTTTTTAAAACTGGACTATAGTTTTAATTGGATCTTACCTACTATAGTTAGATTTCCAGAATTTGTGTAACAGGCAATAGCGTATCTAGAGATATTTTCTGAAAAGGGGCTTGGACTTTGCCTTTGGTAAATGCCTCGTGTAAATATTTTTTTAAATTTGGAAATTTTTGGTAGGTTAAAATTCTGGGCTGGGCACCGACCACCCGGCTCCCCCTTTTCCTATCCCCATGGAAATAGACAGAGAGAAAACAGGGATAAGTAACGATTTCTATTTTTTGCTTATTTAAAAAATCTCTGCTGGGAGTAATATCCTATTGGTTTGCCTAAGCCAGAAAGATAAATATAAAAAAATATTCCTCCAAGTAGGATTTATATCAACTAATGGTCGGGCAGACACGTGGGTATGCACTTATGTCCTTGATATATGTCCCAATGGCGTCACAATTGGTTTCATTATAAAACTAGTCATCTTAATATATTATTTATAAGTAAATTATTTCTGTGAACTAAAGAAAAAAAGGTTTTTATAAGTTATAATTAGTTTTTAAGAAAAATACAATAATATGTTTGTAGGTTCCAGGCATGTTCTATCTGAGAAGCGAAGCTTTATAAAATTATTTCTATTGAAAATAATGATTTAAAAGAAGTCGGTTAAAAATTATAGCAATAACTGTATGAATACAATAAGTATTCAAAATACAATAAGTTATTTAGCAGGCCGCGCGTGCAGGAGTGGTGGCGTGCGGGGGTGCCGGGGTGCGGGGGTGCGGGGGTGGTCTGGGCACTGATTGTTTCAAGCCGAGACGCCCCCTTTGTCCCATTCTACTGATAACATCTACAAAAGCGTAATTAACTGTCTGTCCGTGGAGGCGCTCAGTTACGTCGTCGGCCGGGCATTTTAACGTACTCATTAACAACAACAAAATAAAAAACAATTAAAAGTTTTGCGCCAATACAACATGTGGCTGTAAAACGACGGTTGCGGGTTTGATTCTCACTCCGGAAATTTCATTTTCCTGCAAACGAGAACTGAACTCAAAACAATAGTGAGTACTCATACGACTTAAATTAAGCTGCAACGGATGGGCAACAAGTCTAATTAACTAATATGATTAATATTTTCCAATTCACAAAAGGTAAAGTACGCACATGAGCCAGCAATGGACGTTTAGACATTTAAACGTTTACCGAAAAATGTAAAGCGTGTGGTTTTTCAATGCGATGCGAAATCGAAAGGCTCGTTTGTGTAGGACGAAGGAGCAAATATGTACCCACATTAGTACTTGACGGCATATCCCCGCACTGGATACAACAAGCGCGGCGGAGGTGTTTCAAAATTCGGCAATAGCGGGGAGTGTCTGTCGGTCTATTGCATCGTAGCTCATAAATCGAACAGACAAAACTAAATTTTGCTTAAATTAAAAGTTTATTGAGATATCAAACTAACGTTGATAACGAACGACCTTGTTTAATGTTAGAGTTAAGGCGGCCAATAAGCAATATGCAGGTACTGACCTGCGTCGGGGCGTCGCGCGGCGCGTCCGCGGCGGCCGCCACCGCCAGCGCCAGCGCCAGCGTCGCCGCCGCGCACACCATGGCTACGCAGCACCGCATCTGTTACGATAAGAGAATATTTAATTTATCTTGGCGCAGCGGCCAACGTCTGACTGTAAAAAGGATGGCTGTGAGTTCGATTCTCACTCAGAGAAATGAATTATTCTCGTTTTTCTGTTCTGGCAAGACAAAACGTAGCGTTGAGGTCCGCCTTCCACACACAATGACTCGATTCTCGAATTCGAGCGGAAAGAGAGCGGAGTGTCGCGAAGAAAAAGATTTTTTAATATAATATTTGGTTGAATTATTAAAAAGCTGATTGATGTGTTAACATGTATAATATCTGTAGAACCTGTCCGCTACTCCTAGCAGCAAATAACAATGAAATGAACATATAATCGGTTATTTCAGGAATATAAAACAGAGTATATATTTATAGGTATTAGATGTACGAGTGCGTGCGCGGCCCGTTATAGTGTCTGTATAAATACTGCTTCTGAAATGTCAGGAGAGTGGAGAGTGTGGGCGGTAAGATGGTAAGATGGGGTATCTCGGCTCGCACGTGTTAGTAATGTAGGGAGTTGCAGAATGTGGATCATTTTAATGTTATAATCATAAAATACTGACACCGGCGCCTGACAGTAATCCCCATGGTCTTGAGTTCGATTCGATTCTTACTTATTTAAATTATTTCCATTTCTCCGCTCTGGTCAATATTGTAAGTTCTCCCTTCGTGCCAAATTTCATAACTAAGGAAGTACTCTGTAGGTTTTGGCGAATTTCATATACAATGCAGCAATCGTATCTTCTGATTGCTTTGACTTAGAGGGTTGTATTTTTCTGTGCACAGACGGACAACGAAGTGATCCTATAAGAGTTCCTTTTTGTTCTCCTGAAGTACGGAACCCTAAAAAAATAACACTATTTATATACTGGACATGTTTAACGATGAAACGATTAAAGTTCTCAGAAATGTAGCTCTTTTATTTCCCATGGGATCGTATAAAAGTTTATGGGCAGGTAGAACCACTTGTTGGAAATAGTGTTTCAAATTATAATTAATTTTAATGTGCGGAACGGGATGGTTGTGGGATCGATTCCCAGATTCCCAGAGAGATTCCCAGGAGTAGGGAAATATCTTGACTTGCTGCTCTGGTGATCAGCTGCACCATCCCCGAGCGATTTCTCGAAAAAGAAGAATGCAATGTCTTGACGTTAAGTCTACTCTTCTATGCAGGAAAAGGGCTTCTTTATTACTTTACATATATGTACAATCGTTTTTAAATTGACTTGTAGATGGTTGTTTTAGTCTCACGCTGTACCATGCAGGGTAGGCAGAGCGAGCTAGTGAAAAGAAATCAAACACCTCGAGGGTTTTACAGACCTTACATTTGTTCCAGGGCTCAATACCATTAGGCTTGTACAATGTATATCTTAAATTATAATACATTATATTATTGTAGAGGACCTCTTTCTTCTTCAGCTCCAAGTCTAAAAGTGCGTATCAAAATTTCACATCGAGCGTCTTTTTTAAATTGACAACTCGTGGTAGTTCTATGAATAAATTTTCAAATATATCTTTTTATTGAACAAAGAGGTTGATTTACATTTTTTAATTATAAATTATCGTGAATATTAAAACTATTTATATAAACTCATTACACTAGTATTAGTAAGACATTTCGTCCCATTAAGACATTCACACAGTCGCAGCGCACGCACATGTAAACATAGTTAAGGCCTCACGTAGTGGCCTGCCTGCTGCCATGTAAAATATAAATAGCGTATATTTTTTGTGGACATCGCTATAACGGTGCTGGTCGTTTAATGGTATAGGTCGCGTGACGCAGGAGAGCAGGTCAGGCATCTTTAGCTCTTCTATACATAGTTGACCCGGTTGGCACCACTTGATGACGTGACGCTGCACCAGCGTGTTAGATAACACTTACGATAACATTTGAAACAAAAACCCAAAGGTCAACGGAAGGTACCAAACGTAAGTTTGCGGGCGTATGCACTTGTTTTGTATGAAATTAACTTTAATTATAAGTTTGAAATTGTTTCTAGGTAGATAGAAGATAAATATAAATTTCCATATATCGGACAGACGAATTAAAGGTCTACGAGAAATAGATTTAGGTTATCACTACACGTTGAATAAATAAAAAATCGGCTTCACGCTGTATCCCGCACGCAGCAGGATGACAACGGTAGGCAGAGGGAACCCCGTATTCAGACACTCCGTTCCCCACTTCCTGCCGGATTTTGGAGGCATTGTCACGTCGAATAAAGTTGACAAACTTAGCTCGCGGGCGTATGCTGTTGTGCGGTGCATGGGGACCGGAGTGTTTAAATACCTCCAGGTAGAGGGTAGGCCCTCTGCTATGAGGGAAAAAGCGCGAAGCTGTATATGCATATGTACATACATAGGTATATAACAAGTAGATTATACGTCGTGCGGTTCGAGGGAAGTACTGGTTTGCTTAAATAAAGCGCATTTTTAAGTTTTGATGTATTTTACTCTATTATCCAATGCGAATTCCGCCCAAATAAGTAGATAGTGGAAAACAGAGTGATTTATCTATACATTTTTACAGTTTGTTCCAAAAGGTAGACGTGTGATAAGTAAGTAGTAATTATGTACAAGGATATGTACACTTAACGGTTTATTACACCAGGATCCCGCCGCGCGCCGGGAAATTCGCGGTCTCTTTGATGTTTTTCGACGGTTCGATCGGACGTAAATGAGGCTATTGCTTTTAGAATTATTGATATCGCATAATAAAGACATTTGTTTGGAGCGCTCAGTTTCATCTAATGGAAAAGTGTCATTAAATATTCTACATGTGCATATCCTACTTTCTATCCTACTACCTACTATTATAAATGTGAATGTTTGTTTCACATTAACGCAAAAACTAAATTCAAGATGAAGCTACATTTACATTAATATCGCTTAAATGTCAGAATAAGTAAATAGCCTCCTATTTATGTAAAGATTTTGTATAATTTGGCTATAACATAACAAAAAAATAAAACGGGCGAAGCCGTATTTGGACCGCTCGTTTTGTATAATAAATTAATTTTTAACAAAAAGAAAAACCGACTTCTAACAACGAACTAAAAAGTGAAAAATAATTATATAAAGATTTTATAATTTTGAAGTCGTAGCAGGGTGTAGCACCACGCGCAGGGTACCTACACCTACTTAAATAGTATAGTTTTGTGTTNTTTCCTTGAACACATGTTTCATGGGTTATTAGAATTCACCCTTAAATACGCAAGCGAAGCTGCGCGCGTCCGCTAGTAGAATTATATAGATCATATGATGGTCTTTAGCAAAGTTGTTTAGCATGAGCCCTCGAAGGTTTCCGAGCCGGTGAATATTTGCGTAATGTCTCTCCTTCAAATGTATGTCAGTCGGTGGGGTAGCACCACGCGCAGGATACCTACACCTACTTAAATAGAATAGTTTTATGTTTAATTAATTGTGTATTTATTATGAGATGTTTAAATATACGAGTAGATTAATGTTGGTAAATTAAATAAATTAAATTTAGTTTATTTACTTTACTTAGATACCATACATTTATGAGATAGTTTTCGATAAAAAAGGTTTTCATTGTCATCATTTTCATAAATTCCCTTAAAAATCATTAAACTATATTTGTCACAAATGTAGAGATAACAATATGTACCTACTCGTACATGTCCTCTTCATACAATATATTACCACTGGAAACGAAGTCCTGCCACAGGATGTACTCGTATTGTGAAGTGTTAATGATAGTCGATAGTTGATAGTTTGGCACGCGAGCGTACCTGTTAGTGGCCGTTAGTTTCGCCGTCAAGATGCCCAGTGAGGCGGTTGAGGCCTTTTCTGCCTCGTGTACAATAGTTTTGTAAATGTGATTCCATGTAGTGTCGCACCTCACCTTCGTAAAGTCTAAAGTGATTGATTCGGCAAATCAACCTCAAGCTACAGTGAATGAGAAAAGAGATATTACTACCTCTCGAAGCGAAGTATGCGTCAGAAAAAAACCTAAATACCTAAACAGAATATTTTCCGCTCACATTTTATCTAAATGATCAGGTGAAAGGGCGCCGAGTTCTAAAGCCGTTCCCGCTTTCACAATAGTCTACATTATCATTCACGTCAGACTGAAGCCCGGCGGAGTCTGTACTTGATGACCCTGTCGCTGGGCTCGAACTGAAACGTTGTCATTGTCTCTAAATATCGTCAACATTGTAAAAGCGTACTTAGAGCGGCGTGCTTCGAACGTTACACAAGACAGTGTAGTTACAATTGTAATTGAAATAATTCTGTAAACAGTTTCGTAATAAAATAAAACAGCTTGTTCAATAAGCAATTGTGTCAAAATAATCTGTAAATTGATACCCCTGCTTCTCTTACTATTACTAAAGTGGCCAGGCCGTCTGACCAGGCCAGTCCAGTTGACATTGACTTTGAGTCAAGTAGAGATGAGTGTGAAGGCACGTCGCTCGAGCCTGTCGCCCAAATTCGAGACATTGTATTTTGAGTGACGCAACTAAACGCTGCGCTTTTACTGGACTGTTTGCAAGTAATATATTATACAGACGCAAATAAACATTGCTACCAAACAACAATTTTATGTAAAATAAAGAACATGCAATTTATAATACATATATATATTCTTTACATTTGTTAGGTGCGGTCAAAGAGACCGCGCGCGTGCGGCGGTCGTCGCGGCCGGCATCACAGGCGGGCGGGCGCACGGAACATTGCGAAACGTGATAATATTTCAATTTATATTGGATAGCAGATATAGTATGCTACATAGGGGAGTTAGCGTAGTGGAATATGCTGATGAGAGAAACACAATTAATTATTTTATAAACATGTAGTCACCGCACGCAACTTCGCGTGAGTGAGATGTAAAGCGTACTCCCCTTTTCTATTCCCGTAAGAACTTCGGGAAATTCTCTTTTAGTGCTCCCTTGTATTCCCAAAGAAACATACATCCTATATGCCAAATTTCAGCGTTCTACGCTGCGTAGCTTTAGCATATTATCAATCAGTCACAGTAGCGGGACTAACTCCCATACTTATTCTTCCACATTCTATCTTTTAAAAACACTATACTCGTATATGAGCAGAATCTGACCAAGTGCATGGTTTACGGGATCTCGGACTCGAACACTATCCAAATAGTTCCTGAACCAGCCGTTAAGTCGTATCCCTTAATCGATTCTTCTACACGGCAGCAAACTACTACCTCGAGTTCTTGACGTAGCGGAAAAGCTTTAAGAGCATCCCCTGAGAAGGTGTGGCGACGTTGCGCGCCGGCCTATGTCAGTAGTAGTAAGACCCTCCGGACGCCCAAGGAAGCGATGCCTAGATGTTGTGAAGACGATATGAGAGTCAATGGAGATGGAGTCAGAGGATGTTAAAGCCGTGCAAAGTGATTGAGATTGAGTCGGAAGGCAGGCCCTGGCAGTAAAAGCCGGGGCTAATGTAATGTAGAAGAATCTGAGATTTTATTTAACTAAAATAAAATTAAAAAGAAATCCCAGAGTGGAATCGAATCCACAATCATCGCTTCAGCAGTCGACAGTCTCTTCCCAAGTGCTCCGTGATGGCGTTTATAAAGTTGTGATGGTTTGCCTTATATATTACACCTTCATCCTAGGTTCCTAGGGACGACCGCACAAAATACTAAATAGATATTGATGAGACACGCTTTGCAGCTGGCGAGTATATCTTGCATAATGTATTTTTATTATGTAGAAGTTATAAAGCCAGTCGAGGCCGCTAAAAGAACAGATTTCTTTAGCTAAAAACAGAGTATCAGGTGTAAGAACTGCAAATATAATATGTAAGTAGACAACAATGTGACCTCGATGGACTTAGTAGCCCCGCGTGCTACATTCGCTGGGCTTAATCTTCTCTGGATTATGTTGTATATCATCAACATTATAAGAGATCATTTGACGCAATGACGTTATTGCTTTGACAATATTGCGGCTCCTCCAATATATACAGGGGTAGACTACACTACTATCCACTTTAGTATATACGAGGTGTTCATAATATACTAATGATCCCGTCACCTGATAGCTATCAATAAGCAACTAGTAGTGCACCGACAACGGCAGGGCAGCAATAAGAGCTCCTTATGTTGCACCGGTAGGGGGTACTGGGGGGTACTGGGGGTGCTGGGGGGTAGTACGATTCGTCAACACTCGAGCTAGCACTCGGGATGAATGAGATGAAATCTCAAGTAATCAAACGGAGGCTGCGCACACTACTGTAGCGCTGCGTTCACATTACTCTGAGATCTTGACATTATCAAGACAATCACGTCTTCAGTTTCCGTCCAAATTCTATTATTTACTACCAAATACTATCCGTCACGTCGAGGCCGTCACTTTGATTCCTACTCGGAGGAATGCGATACTTTCTATTTCCCCGCTTTGGTGACAAGATTAAGCGTGGCGTTCACTTCCACCGATTAACACATGTCTCGAAAAATAGGCGAAAGTGGGGGAACGGAGTGTCTTAACACTAAGTGAAGAAAAAAAAGACAAGACGACAAATTCTACGTTTAAAAGTAAACCTCTAATGTACGAGTACATCGATGTGAATATCAGTTTACATTTCTCGTAAAGAGCTTTTCAATGAAACCGGTGCTTACTTGGAATAACTGGAGATTAAAACCGATAAATTGACGAATATTTATCCGATTGGATTGCGATCTGACGGATTCCATAGAATCGAGCGCTTAAGTACTTTGGAAGTGGATTTTACAAATAATAGACAGTGGACTTTAGTGTTAGGATACAATTAAAACTGCTTTAAATTCTATTTAGTAAGTATGCATCCAATTCTCGAATTTGATAGCGGGTCCACGTGCTGCCGTGCTACGTACCGAGCACGCCGCTACCTGAGTCGACGCGGTTACCTGTAGGTAACTCTTACTTACCACACTTAATCTACGACTGACGCATTATCAACAAAATACAAATCGACACGATCTAAAATGAAGCTGGCCAACACACGTTCGTAATATGAATAGAGCGCTGACCGCTAGTAATATGAACAACCAGATTTTCGTTTTCCGTACGTCACTTTTTTAAGATGCAGAAGATACCTACGTTAAAACTATTTGCAAAAAACTGCCATTAATATCGAATACAGATTAAATGCAGGATGTCCCCTACATGGTTAAAGAAGGGGCTAATTTTACCCCACATCCTATTAGACACGACAAATGGCTCCTAGCCGGTCGATATTGCATTATAAATAGGATATTGAAGCGATGACCCGCAGGTAGTGGCCAGCCTGCGGTGACCTCTGCGCACTCTGTACGACTCGTGAGGCCAGCTAGCCGTAGACTGGTCGCAGTCGATACGTCTTCATGACGTACATACTAAATATTTTATATTTTTAAGTAGTTATTATGTATATTTATGTTCTTTTAATATTACGTTTTTGTCCTCATTATGTATTACCGGAGACCGACGCGACGACACAGTGGCAGTACAGCACAGACGACGACGTGACGGTTGTGTGTTGGATTCCTTGTTCCGGTGACTGGTGATAGGAAGACTAAGTGCTGTATTAACTTAAACTACTTAACGTCTTGAAAATTCAATTGAAAGTGGGATGAGAATTTGTGTGAAAATTTTTTTGGGCTTTCACCATTGTAACTATGTACTAACTCATTTGAGTTTTGGAGTTCGGACACAAGGGTGTGTGTGTTGAATTCTGCTACTCAACTCGTTAGTCTCGTAGCGTCTTTACACTAAGTTCTATAATAATATAATATTTTAATTTCCTTGCAGCATTGTATTCCGACACTTATCACTCAATACCACCTCTCCTCAGAAAACAAGACATCTTATGATGACAATACTAACTTCTAAGATTTCTTAGTATACTCGTATACTAACATACGGCTTTCACAGTAACATCTACATAAATATATGTAAATATGTAACAAAACCTGCGTGCTGCCATTAGATACCGCAAGTGGGAATAGAGGCCACTGGGCATCCACGTCCTCTAAATGATTATCAGATGAAATTTAAATCTGTTCACAGATGGGAAGGTGTTGAGCGTAATTTAATAACTGAAATTAACTTTTAGCATTTGATTGAGTTAAAATTAATCCGAATATCCGTGTCAAACGCTTAGGGCGGCGAAGCGAGGCGTCGTAGGGCGGGCGGGGGACGGCGGGGGAGGTCGGGGGA